>SJYC01085805.1:0-10159 GCA_006408675.1 Madoqua kirkii | reverse complement strand
TGAAGTTTCAGATTTAGCATCAGTCCTTCCAATAAGCATATAGGACTAGTCTCCTATAGGACAGACTGGTTGGATCTCCTTGCAGTCCAAGGGACTCCCAGGAGTCTTCTCCAACACCACAGTTCAAAAGCATCAGTTCTTCAGCACTCAGCTTTCTTCCACTCACTAGCAATTACAGTGACCAGTGTAAGCAAATTTCTCAGCAATAATTTCATCCTTTGAGAGAAACCAAACAACCTGTGTCAAATATCAGACTGCTTTAATGTTGAGAGAAAGATCATAGGGTTACTTAAGAGGAATGAAGCTTGTGGTCAATAATGTTATTGCCAAGTGTGACAATTTCATTGCTCTTAATTATTTTCTTTTTTCAGTAGAGCAAAAAAGTCAACCGCAGATTATTAGCACTAAACCAAAATCAAGCAAGACACAAAACTCCATCTAAGAGCCAGAAGAAAAGAAAATGAATGCTATCCTAAGGGAAATATATCAGAATAGGGAATGAGAAATCCACCACCACTAACCCATACTGAAAAGCCTGCACACCCCGGTGTGAATCTGATGACTAGCAACTCAATTTCTAACCTAAGGTGGAGCAAATTCCGCTGAGAAGTCATACTCTCTGACAGACCCACCAGTCCCTAGCTGCATTCCTACCCATTTTAAGTAGTGAAACAAAAATAATCATTATATAAAAACAAAGTAAGGAACATAAAATCACAGGGAACTATAATATGTCTTGTAATAACCTATACTGGAAAAGAATCTGAATCAGAAGCTATGGCAAACCTAAACAGTCTTTTAAAAAGGACAGACATCACTTTGCCAACAAAGCCCCCTATTGTCAAGGCTATGTTTTTTCCAGTAGTCATGTACAGATATGAGAGATAGACGATAAAGAAGGCTGAGCAATGAAGAATTGATGTTTTCCAACTGTGGTGCTGGAGAAGACTCTTGAGAACTCCTTGGACAGCAAGGAGATCAAACCAGTCAATCCTAAAAGAAATCAACCCTGAATATTTATTGGAAGGATTGATGCTGAAGCTGAAGCTCCAATATGCTGGCCACTTGATGCAGAGAGCTGACTCACTGGAAAAGACCCTGATGCTGGAAAAGACTGAAGGCAGGAGAAAAGGGTGACACAGAATGAGATGGTTGGATGGCATCAACAAATCAATGTACATGAACTTGGACAAAATCCAGGAGATGGTGAGGGATAGGGAGGCCTGGCGTGCTGCAGGGGGTTGAAAAGAGTCATAAACGACTTTGCAAGTGAACAATAACAAATGCACATATATGCATATACATATAACTGAATCATTTTGCTGTGCAGTTGAAGCTAATACAAGATTGTAACTTAACTACATTACAATTTAAAATGGTTTTTATTTATTTTTTATTAGTTTAATAGCTAGACTGAGGTTTTTAAAAAAGACTGTAAAAGAACTGAGTATGGACACTGACCTAGGGCTCCAAACATTCACCACAGAGACAGGCACTGAAACATTGAGGAGTATTATAATCATTTCTCTCCCTACATTAAATAGTCAGGCTGATTGTTATATTTTTATAATATTAGACTTTCTGTCAATTATATTAAAGATTATGATGATAACTTCTCATTCTTTTTCTTTCCGTACAACCCCAAATCAGTACCCTACCTGGCTGATTCAGCTTAGCATGTGCCAGAGCCTGTAGATTCCTCCATGTATGTTTGACTCTTGAAAGGTTCAATTCCTCTACATAGGTACCTCCTCCTGGTGGTAAATCAGTGGAAGAGGAAGAGGGAGCTTGGCCTAATTTCACCCCTCCATTACAGCTTACGTGAATCCCCTGACCTGCGAACAAGCTTAGGAAAAATAGCTAAGCATGTGAGTACAACCAAAGATGACACCAGAATCCCTGTCCTGCTAAGAGATGTAAAGCAGGGGCTGAAGATGGACAAGCTTTGTACCCTGGATGCTCTGTGGCAGCCTTAGATGCAAGTTCCGTTAGGTCACTCAGCCGTGTCCAACTCTTTGAGACCCCATGAATCGCAGCACACCAGACCTCCCTGTCCATCACCAACTCCCGCAGTTCATTCAAACTCATGTCCATCAAGTCGGTGATGTTGGAACATAACAGTTGCTTCAAAATTTATAATTAAATAGCACCTAGATATTCCTTTGATTTTTGTTATATTTCACACAATGAACTTTATTTATGAACCACAGAAGCAGTATCACCTATTCATCTAAGATGATATCTCAGTTCAGTTCAGTTCAGTCGCTCAGTCATGTCCGACTCTTCTCGACCCCATGAATTGCAGCATGCCAGGCCTCCATGTCCATCACCATCTCCTGGAGTTCACTCAGACTCACATTCATTGAGTCTGTGATGCCATCCAGCTATCTCATCCTCTGTCATCCCCTTCTCCTCCTGCCCTCAGTCCTTCCCAGCATCAGACTCTTTTCCAATGAGTCAACACTTCACATGAGGTGGCCAAAGTACTAGAGTTTCAGCTTTAGCATCATTCCTTCCAGAGAAATCCCAGGGCTGATCTCCTTTAGAATGGACTGCTCAGATCTCCTTGCAGTCCAAGGGACTCTCAAGAGTCTTCTCCAACACCACAGTTCAAAAGCATCAATTCTTCAGCATTCAGCCTTCTTCACAGTCCAACTCTCACATCCATACATGACCACTGGGAAAACCATGGCCTTGACTAGATGGACCTTTGTTGCAAAGGGGGCTAAAATTCAGGCCCTCTGGATCAGAATGCTGATCCAATGTCCCAGGTCTCTGCAAGAGAAAGTTCAGATGCACAATTGGAAACTTTGAACCAATTAATCCTTGGGATTCTTGAAATAATACAAGTGCCCTCTGTGAAACCAAAAATTGATATTCCAATAAATGAAGAAAGTGAAATCTTGAGAAGCTAGTGAAAATATGTTTAAAGATGTGACCTATCTGTAATCTAAGCTACCTGACTTTTTCGCACGTAAGTTCCTATGTGTACACAAGTAGCATCAATGTGATGAAACCTAAAATTCAGGCCCTCTGGATCAGAATGCTGATCCAATGTCCCAGGTCTCTGCAAGAGAAAGTTCAGATGCACAATTGGAAACTTTGAACCAATTAATCCTTGGGATTCTTGAAATAATACAAGTGCCCTCTGTGAAACCAAAAATTGATATTCCAATAAATGAAGAAAGTGAAATCTTGAGAAGCTAGTGAAAATATGTTTAAAGATGTGACCTATCTGTAATCTAAGCTACCTGACTTTTTCGCACGTAAGTTCCTATGTGTACACAAGTAGCATCAATGTGATGGAACCTGCCTGTACTAGCTCCCAGGAGTCAACTGATCCTATCGCCTCCCCACTCCACGTTCAGTTCTGTCATCAGGGTCCTTGAAATCAGCAGGACGCTGTAAAGCAGAACTTTCCCCCGCCAGAAAGCCAGTTAAAATTAATACATTTTTAGCAGCCCACTGCCAAAATCCATCACTCTGTCACTCTCTCTATCTCCCTTTATTAAAAACATACACTCACCCACCAATCCACCCATCCACCCACCCACACACACACACACACACACATTCTGCCCTTTTCATTTGTAATCATTGGCATCTGTCACTGGAATGCTTGACCTGTGAGATTATTGGCTCAATATTAACCACGTATTTCAGCATCTTTCGCAAACAGACTGTGAAATTTACCTTGAAGATTTTTTTTTAAATCCACACTCTGTTTGGGGTTATCCCACCGAAACACAAATCCCTGTCATGACACCTGTGACTCCCAGAAAATGTGCCTGACAACTCTTGACTCGCACCTTCCCTTTCTTCAGAAACTTCCTGCACCAGCTCCCCATTAGCTTGGCAGAGCTCTCAGTCTTCCAGCCCTTGCGTCATTGCCCTTTTCTCTTGATCAGCTGGGGACCAAGGAGATTCCTCACTGCAGCATTTTCCCCGCCTGGTGGGCAAGGCTGCCACACCACACAGGGAACCCACCCTGGAATGCAGACACTGAGACCCAGTGCACGACCACTTGGAGCTGTCTGATGTATTTCACTGCCGTAACCTAGAGAAAAGCTCTATAGGCCAGCAGGCCCCAAACTTGTCTATCTGGGTTTCTTGTCTAGCCCACATGTGCCTATACAATGCCTCAAAGCTGAAACCATCCAGGCTTACAAAACCAACTATCATCTCTTAATTCCTTCACTCTGTGACTACTGACTATGAAACACAAAAATCCTACTCAAATTGTTGATGAGCAGCCATAACAGGAGGTGAGTCAAAATTTTGTGTTACTGCTGCTATTTCTTATTGACTGATAGTTAGTACTCGTCCATCTGGGATGTGTCCAGCACGGTGCTGGACAGCTTGGAGAAATGCCGCAGACACCTGCACTTTCTGCCTTCACAGTCGGACCCAGGAGAGACACAGAACTTGCGAGCCGAAGGACAGGGCATAGCACAGACATTCTAGAGGCTGGGGTCCAGTGTGGTGTTCTGATTCTGAGGATGTCTTACTGCTTTTGTCACTCTGGATTTCTGTAGTTTCCTAAGTGTTTTAGATAAAGGCATTCACGTGTAATTTGACCTTTTGAGAAGGGCTGGGAGCTGAATAAACCTCTCTGCCTAAACAACAAAACAGAGAAACCATAAAGGACTAAAAATAGCTGTGTGCTTGCACAACTGGTGCAAATTCTGGATAAAAGACACAAAAGACCAAAAGTGTCCAATTGGCACTTCTAAAGAGCTGGAGGCAGAAACAGAATGTTGGAAGCAAAAGCAGAATATTGAGAGCAAACGCAGAGTACAGTGCCTGCCCTGCATTCAGACATTACTGGCTGCGGCTGCTGCTGCTAAGTCGCTTCAGGCGTGTCTGACTGTGCAACCCCATAGACGGCAGCCCACCAGGCTCCCTTGTCCCTGGGATTCTCCGGGCAAGAACACTGGAGTGGGTTGCCGTTTCCTTCTCCACTGGAAGGGCAAGACAAACACCTAAGCTATCCCTCTAGCAGACACCTTGACCCACTGCTGCGGGCACGCGTGCCAAGTCGCTTCAGTCATGTCCGACTCTTTGTGACCCCGTGGACTGTAGCCCACCAGGCTTCTCTGTCCGTGAGCATTCTCCAGGCAAGAATACTGGAGAGGGTTGCCATGCCCTCCTTCAGATCTATCTGAGCCAGGGATCAAACCCTTGTCTCCTGTGGCTGCTGCGTTGCCAACAGGTTCTTTACCAATGAGCCACTGGGGAAGTCCTGACCCACCCCTCTCATAAGGAACCTGCTCTCCCCACTTTGTGGGATAAGCAAGGGCACCTGTTACTTGTTCTTGATTCCCCTGTAGCCTCAGGGACACCAATAAAACCTTGTCTGAATTTCACGTCTGGACTCTGATCAATTTCTATTGATTAAGGAAGCAAAAAACCCTGGTCAGTAACACTTTTTAAAAATGTCCAGGAAATTCGGTAATCCCTACCTGTTTAATGCTAATCATAAAGGACTGTGTTGTTAATCACGAGAGCAGCATTGCTGGGGAGACCCACAGAAAGGAAGCTTGAGGGACCCCAGAAGTTGCTGCAGCAGAGGTACACATGGACACCTGTGCTTTCCTCCCCCGTGCGCCCTGTCTCTGCACCCACCTCTTCCTTCCCACTGGAAGGAGCCCCCAGCACACATTAGGGCTCTGTCTCCAACAACGTGCTGATCACTATTGGTACTTTATTCACTGCTTCACCCTCATTTTCCATTCTTATTATTACTCAGATTTTAAACCTTCCTAAGACAGAGAACACTGATGCTTTTTCTACCTTGCTTTCTGTGTTCTGCCTCGGACAGGAAAGAGATCTCAATGAAAAGTAATTTTGATAAATATGCCAATTAACAGTGCTTTGTTCTTACTCCCATAGTGTTTTAATCTGTGATAATAGTTATTATTTATATTATTTAATAAGAATTAAATCTGTTAGATACTTGCCTGGAAATATAAAATAAACCTGAGACACCAGACTGAAAAGACTGTGGAAATGGTCTGTTCTGATAGCTGGGGAAAACTTGAGTGGCCTGAACCAGCTCTCCTCACCTTCTGTTTTCTGTCCTATAAAAATATTGAACAAGATGCTTTCCTAGCCTTCATAATCTTAGAAAATATTGTCCATTCTGCATAGCTCCTAAAATAACTTGTTAATAATTTTGACAAAACTAAAGTTATTCATATAAATAAACTGATACTGTAGCATTTCTTTGTTTCAACTTGTGTCTGCAGAGATAATTAAATATTGATAATATTCAAGTAAATATCACCATTATTCAAGGATGCCATTGTAGCCACACTGATTTCTAGATTTTCTTTGCCAAAGACTTTCCTTTTTAAGTGAAGGAAAAAAGTTTTCAAGCTCTAAAAAACAGGTTCAATGAATAATTAGAAAGTTGCTAGATAAAAATAAGTAACATTATTTTACAGTCTGAAATCCCTGTTTCCTGTCTTTCCATTTAAAATAATAGAATGCAAAAGTTCAATATTTTCTGTTTAGCTGCCTCAAGCCACTAAAAACAAAAAGAGTTAGACTGTTTTTACCTTTCAACTGTAAAGCATCCCCCAACTTTCTCTGGCTTCACGATGTCAAAGACTTTCCTTTTTAAGTGAAGGAAAAAAGTTTTCAAGCTCTAAAAAACAAGTTCAATGAATAATTAGGAAGTTGCTAAATAAAAATAAGTAACTTATTATTTTACAGCCTGAAATCCCTGTTTCCTGTCTTTCCATTTAAAATAATAGAATGCATAAGTTCAATATTTTCTGTTTAGCTGCCTCAAGTCACTAAAAACAAAAAGAGTTAGACTGTTTTTACCTTTCAACTGTAAAGCATCCCCCAACTTTCTCTAGCTTCACGATGCATTCATATTTTCAGTTTACTTATCAAAGAAAACAGCCAGCTCACGTTTGAGTGATTCAGGCCACACATTACATATGCTCCTGTTACTACACTGAAGTCTTTGTGTTATAGGAGAAGGTGGCACACAGTGTTCTGTTCATGTTGCCTGAGATTAGAGTTAGCTTCTAGGTCATGGCTGCATCCAAATGTGGCAGTGAAACCACAAGCAGAAGTGAGCACTTTGGCAGCAGAGGCCAGCAGATTGGTGCACACATGAGCAGGCTCTTTGGAGACTGGGTGAAGCTTAGAACAGGTTAGGATTAGTGGACGTGCCAAGACAGAGGTCACGAAAGGAGCCTTAATAGATAAGCTCTGTTTGAAAATGACCAGTTTGGTCAGGTTAGTGAAGTATTTTTTTATTGTCATTTATCCAGAGGCTAGTGGGCTTCCCTAGTGGCTCAGACAGTAAAGAATCTGCCTGCAATGTGGTCCTGGGTCAGGAGGATCCTCTGGAGAAGGGAATGGCTACCCACTCCAGTATTCTTGCCTGGAGTATCCCCACGAACAGAGGAGCCTGGCGGGCTACATTCCATGGGGTAGCAAAGAGTCAAAATGACTGAGCGTCTAACACACGCACACACACATACACACACACACACACACACACACAGACAGGCAAAGTTTTTCTGCACATAAATTGGTTTTCAAAAAAATTTTCTAAAGCAAATTGTATATTTACTTATTTATTGGTAGTCTGACTTTCCTGGACAATCATCGCCAAAAGCAGATATGAATGCCATGTTGACAGAGTTGACCTTGGTTTTCAGTTCTGCCAGGTAAGCTCTGTGGATGTGAAGGGTCTTAATTCTCGAAACAAATACTTTGAAATTTCTCAAGGTGAAGGAGAGGGGAGAGAGTGTGTCCTCAACAAATACATAAATTAATCTCCTTAAGAACAACACAAAGAAAGAGAAGGTGGAGAGAAAGAAGAATAGAGAGGAGACTGCGGGTGTCTAGAGCACTCCTTTTCCCCAGCCACACCAGCTTTGCAGCCATGGAAATTCTGAAGCTACTTAAAGAGTCCTGCAAGGGCCTAGAGCTCTATGACTTTTCCAACGGCACTGCTTTTGCCAGATAACATGTTCAGGAAGCCTATCACACAAATTATTGGTGAAGAAAATAGACTTGAGAAGGTATTTCAGAAAGAAAATGGATGCAAGTTTACATGCAGTCTGGCAAACACTTAATGGAAGTATACACACAACCATTCATAAAATATCCCTCGAACACCATTTTCCACAAAGTTTTTACTTCTGTTCCACCAGTTGTTTCCTCTCATTCTTGCTCTCTCCCTTTTTCATTTCTTTCCCTCATCCTTCTCATTACTTTACAGGAAGTAAAAGGTTTTCTTTTTTTCCTTGTCTATCATATCTTTTGTCTTAGCATGTGGTCAGGATTTCACCATCTTTTATGTGCCTGGTCAAAATAGTTTTCCAAAGTTCTCTTTCTAAACTACTTTATTAAGAGAGGCTTAGTATCTTCCTTAAAAATGATAATATTTTCTCCACAATGTTACATGTATTTTGCTATTTGATAAGGAAAGTTATGACCAACCTAGATAGCATATTGAAAAGCAGAGACAATACTTTGTCAACAAAAGTCTGTCTAGTCAAGACTACGGTTTTTCCAGAGGTCATGTATGGATGTGAGAGTTGGACTACAAAGAAAGCTGAGTGCTGAAGAATTAATGCTTTTGAACTGTGGTGTTGGAGAAGATTCTTGAGAGTCCCTTGGACTGCAAGGAGATCTAACCAGTCTATCCTAAAGGAGACCAGTCCTGAGTGTTCATTGGAAGGACTAATGCTGAAGCTGAAACCCCAGTACTTTGGCCACCTGATGTGAAGAGCTGACTCATTTGAAAAGACCCTGATGCAGGAAAAGATTGAGGGCAGGATGAGAAGGGGATGACAGAGGATGAGATGGTTGGATGGCATCACTGACTCAATGGACATGGGTTTGGGTGGACTTCAGGAGTCGGTGATGGACAGGAAGGTCTGGTGTGCTGCCGTCCATGAGGTCACAAAGAATTGGACATGACTGAGCAAGTGAACTGAACTGAAGGAACACAAAAAAATTAGTTAACCACTAATTTGGCCAATTAAGGCAGACTTTCTATTGTTATTAGGAGAAAATAATTAGTTTCGGATGCTAGGATTAAGCAGCTTTAAATACTAATCTTTCAAAGCCAGAAACATTGGAATTGGGCAAAGTTTATGACAGAATAGGATGGTACATGGTACACTAAGCAATTCAAGGCCTTGAACAAGGTCTTAATAAATAATGTGCTTGGGAAAAGCAGTTTATTAGAAAACTAAATTTTTCTATAATCTTATTCCTTGTTTCAGACTGTGTTTGTGTTTCTGTTTTTTGCCTTCCTACTATGCTAACTTGGAAGTAAAGTTAAATCGCCCTTCTAAACAGCATTGCAACTTGAACATGGAGTCTCAAGGATAGCAATTTCTCAAAAAATATGAGAGAGATGTTAAGTGATATCAAAACACAAATAAGAACACTCTCCATATTATTTAACACTGTGGTGGAATTTGTAGCAAAGTCATTTATAAATACTTATTAGGGAGATTATACCACTAGACAATCCAGGAGTGCAAATCATTATATTACAAATTTAAATTGCATCAGCTAAACTCTAAAAAAAGACAAATATACAGAAATCTATAAAATTTCTTGAAAATAATAGTTATGGGTTTAATTGTATTTCAGAAGAGGCCTTATTTAAAAATTTAATGCAATATTTCCAACATTAAAATCATGAGAAATGTATGTGAATATATGTGAACTACTAGAAGAAAACTATGAGCCTTGAATACTCAAGAAGATTTCATCTTCTAAACATTCCTCACTTCTTTACCACTTTACTGCCATAACTTAATATAAATGTCTCTTCTATCTCTTTCTCTGTCTCTGTCTCTCCTTCCTTCTCTCTCTAGACTGTCAGAGCTAATGCCTCCTATTTGACATTCTAAGATAATGGCTAAGTAAATTTTAGTAGCATTGCTTTATTTATATTGTAAATTATCATAATTCCAGCTAAAAACAACAACAATAAAATAAATATCTCAACAACATGAAGGAAATATGTTAAATAACATTAGAGTCATAGCACTAGATGGTAGAACTCTATCATTTAAAAGTAGTTGCTTATTCCTATTTATTTGTTTAAATATCCTACAATTAAAAAGTATTACTTTGGAAAACAGAAAGGATAACATCAAAGAACATTAAA
>SJYC01085804.1:0-14147 GCA_006408675.1 Madoqua kirkii | reverse complement strand
AAGTTGGTGATGCCGTCCAATCCTCTCATTCTCTGTCACTCCCTTCTCCTCCTGCCCTCAATCTTTGTCAACATCAGGGTTTTTCTAATGAGTTGGCTCTCCACACCAGGTGGCCACAGTATTGGAGCTTCAGATTCAGCATCGGTCCTTCCAATGAATATTCAGGATTGATATTCTTTAGGGTTCACTAATTTGACCACCTTGCAGTCCAAGGGACTCTTAAGAGTCTTTTTCAACATGAGAGTTCAGAAGGATAAATTCTTCAGTGCTCAGCCTTCTTTATGTTTCAACTCTCACATCCATACATGACTGCTGAAATAATCATAGCTTTGACTATACATACCGTTCTTACTGTTCATGGGGTTCTCAGGGCAAGAATACTGAAGTGGTTTGCCATTCCCTTCTCCAGTGGACCACATTCTGTCAGACCTCTCCATCATGACCTGCCCATCTTGGGTGGCCCCACATGGCATGGCTTAGTTTCACTGAGTTAGACAAGGCTATGGTTTATGCGATTAGATTGACTAGTTTTCTGTGATTATGGTTTGTGTGTCTGCCCTCTGATGACTCTCACAACATCTACCAAATTACTTGGTTTTCTCTTACCTTGAACGTGGAGTATCTCTTCACAGCTGCTCCAGCAAAGTGCAGCTACTGCTCCCAGCAAAGTAACACCTTTGTTTCTGAATATGCTGTCTAGTTTTGTCGTAGCTTTTCTTCCAAGGAGCAAGCATCCTCCTTGGAAGAAAAGGTTATTTGTCTGAATTTTTATGCTTAATATGTGTTGTCATCTGTTTGTTTTTTATTTTAGTCATCACTGCAATGAATATCCTAAGGATAAAAATGATTGTCTTGAAGATTACAATGCATGCACCTGGTTATGCACCATTAATGACATATATGGACACAAGCAGGTTTCTCCCACTATCTGCTCCATCAATTTGCGCAGGACAGCAATGTTTCTGCAGTGTTGCAATTGCTCTGCGGGGCGTCGCTCTTTCTTGTAGAGAATAAAGACCTGTTTACTTTTTCCTATTCTCCACCTACAGAATGTCTGATACTCTGAAACACCTTTAAATGTGTATTCAGTGAAACAATCAATAAAAGTATCATAATTTTAATCCCTATACTGAGAACAGCCATGTTAGATGCAATGCATATTTTTAACAGAATTCAGTCATTATCATGTGTATGTGTAGGTTCCTGACATGAATATTTTTCAAAATATTTCATTGAAACATATTGTTCTGAAAAATAATTCATTTTTGACATTGCATTAATTGTTATAAATAATAATCCATTTAATGTTTGAATAAGCATTGATATTGAATAATGAAAAAATTAACAAACACAGTAACAAGTACCTCTGTATGTGAGAGTGAGTATATGTTTGTGTGTAGGGGGGTATGTGTGTATGTGAGTATGTGTATGTGTGTGTGAAGACAGAAGATTTGGGGACTTGGGGAGGTCTGGCATAGAGCTTTAATTACCTGTTGGGAAGAATGCATTGAATCCATTCACTAATTAAATGCCACAGGCCACTCTGGCTTAGCAGGGAAGATCTAATTCTTTTCTTAATCAGCACATAAATGAAGTAGACATCCACCATTTCAATTATCAATTGTTTCCCCTCATCTTGAGGAATATATATGTCCATGATCCTTGTTTTAATGGACAATATCTCCTCATTTTTCCAGAAGGCACCTAGTTTTGTGACACTGTGCCCCCTGAACACTTGCTCTAAAGACTGTTATCTAATTACAGTGTAGAGAAATGGCCACTGGGAATGCAGTAATGAGAAACCCTTTGGGCACTGAAGCTGCCAATACATCATAGGCTTTATGCATGAGAGAGACTAGATCTCTCAGCCAACTGGGCCTACATTCACTGTGAGGAATTAAAGGAAAAGAAGCAGTGGGTTGGATGCTGAGAGAGAAACGAACAGGGTTCTGACAGAGGATTTGCTCAGAAAATACCTGCTGTTATATTTGTGCCTGAATCTTTATTCCAAATAGGAAAACTGTTTCAAGACACAGAAGGCTTTCTGAACGCATTTTTTTTTCAACATTTTTTAATTTTATTTTTATTTTTTTAATGCTTTATTCTCTTTTGCAATACTGTATTGGTTTTGCCATACACTGACATGAATCAGCCACAGGTGTACATGATCTCCCAATGCCGAAGCCCCCTCCCACCTCCCACCCCACACCATCTCCCCGGATCATCCCGTACACTAGCCCCAAGCATCCTGTATCTGTATCGAACATAGACTGGCGATTTGTTTCTTACATGATAGTATACGTGTTTCAGTGCCATTCTCCCAGATTGCATTTCTAAAAACCTATTTGCAGAATTTTCATTGCTCTTTTTTAAATTGCCTTCAACTGAAAAGAATTATTTGCCCAAAGTCACAGTCCATCCTAAGGGACATCCCAAATAGAGTGGCTGCCCATGCCCACCCAGTGACCCATCTTTCTTGGCCAAATTTTGGAGAATCCTCAACATCTACCCCAAATCCAGAGTGAGGGGGAGTCTACTAAGTGTTTAGTAGAGGTCACATCATACTTCAGCTCTTCCTCTGACTAATTCTCTGTCATTCTCCCCTCACTATTGAGCTCTGGGCATTGCTCCATGATAAACTCCCTGCATGCTAATTTAGAGATAGTTAGTATTTGCAAGTCAACCCCAAAGTGGAATTTTGTTGATGGATCAAGGTGGTAGCCAGACACCAGCTCTACAAGGGCTTCACTCAGGAGTATTAGGAGAAGTGGTGGGGTAGTTTCATCACTAAGTCATCTCCAACTCTTGCAACTCTATAGACTGTAGCCAGCCAGGCTCTTCTGTCCATGGAATTTTCCAGGCAAGAATGGTGGAGTGGGTTGTTATTTTCTTCCCTAAGGGATCTTACCAACAAATAAATTATCTTTCTCACTATCCCTACCAATGGTTCCAATGACAAAGTGTGATTCTCTTATCACTATTTCCTCACCCTTGGCCAGCACGTCAGCTGGTCTAGATTGCTTGCCAGATCCACACCATGAGTTCTAAACCCATAACTGTCTGTTTTTTTATGTGTTTGGGGGAAAAGTCAGTCATTGCTGCAGTTTTCCCAACACCAATGGAGCCCTCAATAAATACCACACATATTCCCCTTTGCCACAATTGTTCAGCACCAATCCTAAATTCTGATGGTAAACAGGGCAAATTACGCCCATTAATGTGGTAACTCCTAGTTTTTCTTGCTTGTTCACTGGCCTCAAGAGCCAAATTAACTCAGTGTAATCCTCACTGGAGATCAACATGGAAGAATTTACCCTTGGAGACTAGGACAGAACCTAGACTGTGGGGAGTGAAGTATTCAAATTCTTTAAGTGAGTTACTGGAAATCCTAACTAGAAAAACTGGTCCTACCCACCCACCATGATTCTCAGCACATATGTTATACTTACAGAGAAACAATGCTATGTGCCATAATGCCAGACAGCTACATGCCACAGGCACTGGTCCAGCTTGGAGGACATCACTTCTACCTGTCATAATATTTCTATCAAGCCAGTGCCTAGATTAAGACTCTACCAGCCTAATCCAGCACTACATTGAATCTACAGCCTTTAGGTGATAAATTATACTGCTCAACAACTAGATTCCATGGTTGCACGGCCACAAATGGGTCTGTTGGTCTGAAGCAATTAGGACCAGGATAACGTGTTTAAATTTAGGATTCTGCATGGTGATTCTGGTGGAGTTACCCTCTGGGCAGGGTAGACAATCTCATATCTTCAGTAAGTATCAATTTTAGTTAGGAAAAAAAATCACTGGTGCCTCCAGAGTGAAAGGGTGAAAAAGGCTTCAGTACCTAGTTACCTGAAGGGACAATGCCAAGTCAGAGACTCAGCATTATCTCTGCTTCAGCAGTAATTAAATGAAGCTTAAGGAGACACGAGCCCATGATGTCATGTCCAGCTAAGCTTTCAGCCCTTCCTCTAAGCCTTCTTTGTTTATGAGCCTGTAAGAGGAGTCATCCTGCTCATGAAATTGCTGAGTGTCTCATCATGAGAAACGCTGTCTAAAGGCTATTAGTGTGAGACACGAAGATGTGCAATTTTGTACTGACCTTCCCAGACTTATCCACATTCTTTTTTTTTAGTGGTTTAAGATAAAACTTTATTGTGTCTCACAGTTCTGGGCAATTTGCACTTGCAATCACCTGTCTCAGCTGCAGTGAGATGGAGCTGTGCTGGAGTTAATGGAAGGCTCTTTGAAGTGGGATACCCGTGATGGCACCTTCACATGACTGGCAGTTGGTGTCTGCAGAGAACTCAGCCACTGTTTTGGCAAGAACACCTGAACACGGTTTCTGTCTGCCTCAGAGCCTGGAAGAAGAAACTTCCAGCCAGTGAAGACTAGTCCTGGAAGTGGCCGAGTGTCACTTTCAGGTTTTCCACCAGTTAAAGCATGCATGGAGTCTGCTCAACTTCAAACAGGTGAAGAAAGAAACCCCCTCTTTTGCGAAAGAGTGTCAAGGCCATGTGGGTGGTGCTCATCTTTGGAAAATACAGTTTGCTGCACTGAGGCTTGTTGTTGCTGTTGTTTAGTCACTGAGCAGTGCCTACTCTTTTTCAACCCCATGGACTGTAGCCTGCTAGGCTCCTCTGTCTACAGAATTCTCCAGGCAAGAATATTGCTGTGTGTAGCCATTTCCTTCTCCAGGGGATCTGCCTAACCCAGAGACTGAACCCATGTCTCCTGCATTACCACTGAGTCACCAGGGAAGCCCAAATATGCACACACACATACACACACACACACACACACACACACATTTATATAATATATATACACATATAAAAATGTATATATGTATAACCAATCACTTTGCTACTTACCTGAAACTAACACTACAAACTAACTATATTTCAATACAAATATAAAAATAAAGAAACAAAACAAGAACAATCACAAAGATAGAAAACATAAAAAATAAACCTATGGTTACCAAAGGGGAAATGGGGAAGGGATAAATTGGGAATGTGGGGTTAACAGATTATATATATATAATTAAAAAGTAACAAGAATTTACTGTATATCACTTTGAACTATATTCAAGATCTTATAATAAACTACAGTGGAAAAGAATTCTTTTAAATATAGATATGTACATTATGTTCATGCTTAGTGACTCAGTTGTGTCTGACTCTTTGTGACCCCATGGACTATAACCTTCAGGCTTCTCTGTCCATGGGATTCTCCAGGTAAGAATACTGGAGTGGATTGCCATTTCCTTCTCCAGAGGATCTTCCCACCCCAGTGTTATACAAATCAGTGTCTCCTACATTACAAGTGGGTTCTTTACTGTCTGAGCCACCAGGGAAGCCCAGATGTATACATATATATGCATACTTATAACTGAATCACTGTGCTATACACCTGAAACCAATAACATATTGTAAATCAACTATATTTTAATTAGAAAAAATATTCTCAAACTTGTGTTCCCAACTTTGTCCCCAAAGGGAATCCTTTCCAGTTCTCATATTACCATTTTTAATTATCAGGACCTGGTATTTTTGTCACAGGAGATATGCTAAGGCTTGAGAGTCAGTCTCTCTTGCAGCTCTGAAATTGTTTCAGTTACATCATAGGCTGGTCTTCCCTGGAGCTAGAGGAGATGAAGGTCTCCTGTGAACATGAATATGGAGTACCTCCAGCTTTCAAAGCTCACTTGAGTTGTTACCAGTTGACCAGGGACCACATGTTACCTCTAGATTTTCAAAGACTTAACCAGCTAACTTCAAAAGCCTCATAACTATTATCTACTCCCATTCAGTCCACATGCCACAACTAATACACAATCTCACTCTTCATTTGCTGCTTGAATATTTTCTTTTTTTTTAATTTAAACATACTTAAATTTTTATTTTATTTTATTTTTATTCTACTTTACAATACTGTATTGGTTTTGCCATACATTGACATGAATCAGCCACAGGTGTACACAATCTCCCAATGCCGAAGCCCCCTCCCACCTCCCACCCCACACCATCTCCCCAGATCATCCCATACACTAGCCCCAAGCATCCTGTATCCTGTATTGAACATAGACTGGCACTTCGTTTCTTATATGATAGTATACATGTTTCAGGGCCATTCTCCCAAATCATCCCACCCTCTCCCTCTCGCTCAGAGGCCAAAAGTCCATTCTATACCTCTGTGTCTCTTTTGTTGTGCAGAAGTGATGGTGAGAGGACCAGTGATGGCAAGGCTTCTCCATGCTAGGGGTTACCACCACCCTATTCTCCTCCAGCAATAAATTCCTACTCACTGGGGCTATAAAGCTCTAATAGCTAGGGCTAATTCTAGCACCAACTGTCAGCCTGGGTTCCCCCACAGAGTAGAACCTGAAGTATTTGTGTTGGATGTTTATTTGGGTAGTGCTCTCAGGGATGAAGGAAAGACAGGATAAGAGGCAGGCCAACAAAACCACATGTTACCAGTTTCCCACTGTTCGAGGGAGACTGCCCCTCAGTCCTCAGCATCCCCTGAGACGCTTTCTGGGTTGTGCTGAAGAGCAGGGCGCTCCTGGCTGCAGTAGGGAAAGCACTTATCAAGTGCGCCCTGTGGGTGCTGACGCATCCTCAAGAGCAGCCCGCTGAGGCGGCAGAGAAGCTCCGAGTCAAGAGTCGTGGGTGAGCTCTGGGCCTGAGCAGGAGGGTCATCATGTGCATCTAAGCAAAGCTAGCTAAAATCTGCACAGACTCAGTCTCGGCAGTGGTGCTTGGGGGAAGGAAGGGCTTGAAGTGGTGCAAGTGTATGTGTGTTGAGTCACTTCAGTCTTGACTGACTCTTTTGCAACCCCAGGGACTGTAGCCTCTCAGGCTCCTCTGTCCGTGGGATTTTCCAGGCAAGAATTCTGGAGTGGGTTGCCATTTTTTTCTCCAGGGGGTCTTCCCAAACCAGGAATCACAAGAACCCATAGATTGATTCTGGGATGCAAAGATGAAAATATCACCAGACATTATGGCTAGCTAGGAATATGCATAAATGGGGCTGAACTTTTCTTGGGGAGCTCAGCTCTAAAGTAAGGGACACTGTCAGGTCTAAAGTCAGTGATCGGAGGGTGACAGCTGTGCTGATCCAGGGTCCTACCGTGAGTCTGGCACCGTGGGGCTGTGTCACTTTTCTGGACTGGCATAGCAAAGTGCCAGAAATGGAGAGGACTGAAAGAGCAGAAATGTATTCTCTCCAAGTTCTGGAGTCCAGAAGTCTAAAATCATGTTGCATCCAAAGGTTTCAGTGGTAACTCTTCCTTTTCCTTTTGTAGTTTCTGGTAGATGCCAGCCTTCTCTGGTGTTCCTCAACCTGGACCTGCATCACTCATGTCTTTGCCTCCATCTGCACCTGGCCACTTTTCCTTAGTGTGTGCATCTCCCTAAGACATGGATGACCTCACCTTAACCAATTCTATCAACAAAGACTGATTTCAACTGCAGTTACATTCTGGGGTTCAAGAGATCATGTGTTTGGGGAGACACCATTCAACCCAATACGGTCCTGTACAGATGTGAGCTAGGTCATAATATGGCAGGAAGAGTAGTTAGTCAGTTGTAATCAGCAAAACATTCTATTATCTAATAGTTAATATATTGGCTAAGGATTCACTCAGAGCCACTGTATTTAAGAAAACAATAATTCCATTATGTCTATGTCCTTGGAAGGAAACAGAAGACAGCTTTTGCAGAGCTAAGTACATATAACAGTCCTCCCACCTTTCATCCAACCTAATTTCATGAGCCTTATTCACAACAGACTATATAAAAGTTATTTAAGATTTAAATGTTTTTGGAGTAGAGTTCAGGTCACAAGCACCTATTTTGCTTGCCTTGATTCGCATCTAATATTATAAAAATTGCAAAAAGCATATCATCTCAGTTTTTAGTCCAGGGCTCAGACTATCTATCTGAATATCACATTCGAGAAAGAAAGTTATAAGGTAGAGCTTTGCATTGGCTCTAACTAATCTACTTTGCTGAGTTAAATGGCTTGAGATTTAGCACAGAGCTTTGCTGCAATATTCTAACGGTGAAAAATCAGGTGCAGAGCAAATGAGATTAATGTCTCTGGCAGCCCCATATATCTCCTTTGCTGAACGTGGAGCGTGCCATATTTCCTCTCTGGGTGCAACTTCAAAGAATTATCATATTTTAGAGTGAAACTAATTGTCAGAGAGAACGGAAGTTCATTTCCACAGACGACTTAGCTCCGTGGGCCTAGGAAGAAAGCAGTTTTCGTTTATTCTTATTTGCATTCTCAAGGATGACTAGAGACAGAGGCATAGATATGACAGTGCTTATGGCTGCCCAGCTGCTCAGACAAACCCTTTGTCTTCAGCTGCTGACACATTAGGATCTGCTGCCTTCCCAGCTGTATTTGTATCAGAAACAAAGCAATATAATTCTTAAGTTAACAGAAGTGACGATGATGATGATGAAGAGGAAGAGGACAGCTGATATTTAAACAAAAGTACAAGATGTCTTTGTAGGCACATGGTACCATAAATTCACTGAGCCCTCCTAAAATGTGCATGGATCACACGTCATTAACAGCATTCTATAAATGAGAAGATATACTCAAAGAAGCAAATAATTACTCAGGATGTGAAGTTCTCTTTCCTGCAGTCTTCCTAGACTCCAAGTAGAAGGCAGGTTCTTGAGAACATGATTGAAACATAAAAGATGGGCTAAAGGTCAGGGCAGAATATCAGAACCAGACTTGAGGCCTTAAAAGCAATTTATCCCTAGTCCATTATTTTTTGAGATTAGGAATGAAAGGCCCAAGAGGTAAAGTGTCATTTTAAAAACTACACAGCCTTTAGAGGGAAATCCTAGTTCAACTTAATCACTTCATGTATCACAGAGGACTGCCATATTATCTGCAATGATGACACAGCTGTAACAAATTTCTCAAGCAGAGTTGGATAATGATTCAATAAATAAAAGAGAGTATGTATGCCTTTTTGGGAAGATTGGATCTTCTGATGTTTTATGCCTGAAACTCCAATCTGGAGAGCAGGTAATCAGTGCATGGTTCTGGGGGCAGTTTGCTGGATCCCTATGGGCTCCGATCACCCTCAAAACAGGGAACCCCTGTTACTAAAACCAGCTGTGCTTGGGTGATGTTCCCAGGAAACACCTTTTTTCTATAGCATGTTTCCAAAGCCACTGCAGTAAAGTTTTTATGTACCTGCACAATCTACTTAGCAAAGATGAAGCTCTCACTAGGACTGCCCTGTGGTCCCATGGTTAGGATTCTGAGAGGCGCCAGTTCAATCAGGGAACTAAAATCCCACGTGCTGTACTCTGTGGCCAAAAAAAAGGAGAGATATCACTTCTTGTTGCTGTTGTTTAGTGGATAAATTGTATCCAACTGTTTGCAAAGCCATGGACTGTAGCCCACCAGGCTCCTCTCTCCATGGGATCTCTCAGGCAAAAGTACTGAAGTGGGTTGCCATTTTCTTCTCCAGGGGATCTTCTCAATCCAGGGATTGAACCTGAATCTCTTGCATTGACAGGTGGGTTCTTTACTGATGAGCTACCAGGGAAGCATTGAAGAGATCACTTACTAAATAACTAAATGTTGGCTGACAAAACCCAAGATGAATTGAAATGGCTTTTTGTGTCTAATGTATGCAAATCCACATTTGGAGAACCTAAGTCAGAATATCAGGGAATAAAGTTTAAAGAATGGCAACGCATGTAGGAAAGCCAGTATCCAAATGGAACTGTACATGGTAATTTATCTGGACATATTACAGACAGAAGATATTAAGTTTTTGTGTGATCATTAATTATTTGCTGGGCAGAGCCAGACACATTCTTCAAAATGTGTGTGTGTTTTAATCTTTTCCCAAATATAGAAATCTGTTCAAATCAAAGAGTTCTCTTTGTATTTCATTTCTCACTCTGACCACAAATGCTTGAAATTAATATTCAGGGGCAGAGTCACTATCAAGCAAATGAAACTAAAATTCCAGGGAGTCTCATTTCCATGTATCCTGAGACCACCACTCCCCCACCCCCGGGGCAGATCCTAGCAACTTGTTCACTTACCCATATGTTTTCATAAATTTTCAGAATTAAAATAGATTGACTCCACTACATCATTATCCCTATCTGTTTCCACTCTGAAAACCCCTGCCCACACTGACAGCCACTTGTGGCATTGGAATAAGGGTGAGGATTTTTGCAGTTTGATTAAAGGAAATGTGATTAGAGAAAGTGGCATTTGGGTTCAGAGTGATAGAGTTCTGTGGTTCTTCAGTGGTTTCCATGTTTAAATGAAACATCCCTTTAATGTAGCAAGAACTAAAGGAATACATCTGTGTGCCTGAAGAGATGTTTTGCTAGGTAGGGTGGTGTCATTAACATGCAGGGCCAGCATGAGTCTTCTGGGGCTAGCACTGAAAGCATAGGAGTCAAGGAGGAGAAAAGGAGTTGAAAATGTGTCAGAGGTGTTGGCACAATCCTCCATGAAGTTGTCTCTTCATACTCCTATCTAACCTACTGTTGATCATTTTATGCAGGAAAAAAATTGCATGTAATTGTTAAACTGCAATGTCACATCGAAGTTTTACCAAAAAAGAACATCAATCCATCACTTATTCCTGGACACTTTCCAACACCAGGCACTGAGAACCACTGCTATTTTCTCTTTTTGTGCTTGAAACCTCATCTTGCTTGGCAATTGTATAACATATTTATTAATTATATTATGAATCATTGGTATTTAGCTTGCTTTCAACACTGCCTTCCCTCTCCACAATTTTCAGTGGCTATTATTTCACATTCTGTGGCTCTAAGTACCACATTTTTAATTCCATCAACTTGAGGCATAGTAATGCAGAACTGTGAATTGGTTTTCCACACTGGGAATCAACCTATAGATAAAACATGGAAGTCATTGTAGGATAAAATATACATGGTACCATTCTCATTAAACTTAAATATATGTTCAGCTAACAGGAAATGGACTTCAAAAGAGGGAACAAGAAAGAAACCTGGTCCTGTGGCTGCTGCAGATGACGGGGCAAGACTCCTTTTAAAAACCAGCAGGAAGAGAGTAGAGCTTATATACTTTATAATAATGTGACTTCTGTGGCTATAGTATAAATATATATGCATATACATATGTGTGTAAGTGTATGTCTTACTTGCTTAGTTTTATGTTACTCCATTTCAAAACAAATCTACCAAGTTTTAGTGTCTGGTCAATTTAAAGTCAGAGATCAAGAAGAGATGGAAAAGATACACAGAAAAACTGTATAAAAGAGATCTGAAATAACCAGATTACCATGATGGTGTGGCCAGCTATCCAGAGCCAGACATTCTTGAGAGCGAAGTCAGGTGGGCCTTAGGAAGCCCTACTGTTAATAAAGGTAGTGGATGTGATGGAATTCTAGTAGAACTATTCAAAACCTTAAAAGATGATGTCATCAAGGTGCTGCACTCAATATGTCAGCAAATCTGGAACCCAGTAGTGGCCACAGAATGGAAATGGTCAGTCTTCATCCCAATTTCCAAGAAGGGTAGTACTAAAGAATGTGCTAACCATCAGATAGTTGCACTCATCTCCCATGCCAGTAAGATCATGCTTAAAATATTGCATACTAGGCTTCAGCATTATGTGAACCAAAAACTTCCAGATGTCCAAGCTGGGTTTAGAAAAAGAAGAGGAACCAGAAATCAAATTGCCAGCATTCTCTGGATTAATCATAGAGAAAGCTAAGGAAGTCCAGAAAAAACACCTATCTCTGTTTCATCAACTACACCAAAGGCTTTGACTGTGTGGATCATAATAAACTGTGAAAAATTTTAAGAGATGGGAATACCAGACTATCTTACCTGTCTCCTGAGAAACCTACATGCAGGTCAAGAAGCAACAGGTAGAACTCTTTTTGGAACAACTGGTTCAAGACTAAGAAAGGAGTATGACAGGGCTGTCTGCTGTCACCATGGTTGTTTAATCTGTACACTGACCACAACATGAGACATGCTTGGCTGAATGAGTTTCAAGCTGGAATCAAGACAGGCGGGAGAAACATCAACAACCTCGTGTATGTGGATGATACTAATGGCAGAAAATGAAGAGGAGCTAAAGAGCCTCTTGATGAGGATGAAGGGAGAAAATGAAAGAGCTGGCTTAAAACTAAATATTAAAAAAAAACAACTTTAGATCATGGCATCCAGCGTTATTTCTTCATGGCAAATAGAGGAGGAAAAGGTGGAAGTCATGACAGATTTCCTCTTCTTGGGCTCTAAGATCATTGTGTATGGTGACTGCAACCACAAGATCAAAAGACGTTTGCTTCTTGGCAGGAAAACTATGACAAATCTAGACAGTGTGTTGAAAAGGAGAGACATTACTCTGCCAACAAAAGGCTGCATAGTCAAGGCTATGGTCTTCCCAGTGGTCACATATGATTGTTAAAGCTGGACCATAAAGAAGGCTGAACACTGAAGAATTGATGCCTTCGAACTGTGGTGCTGGAGAAGACTCTTGAGAGTCCCTTGGACAGCAAGAACATTAAACCAGGTAATCCTAAGGGAAATCAACCCTCAATATTCATTGGAAGGATTGATGCTAAAGCTAAAACTCCAGTATTTTGGTCATCTGATGCAAAGAGCTGGTTCATTGGAGAAGTCCCTGATGCTGAGAAAGATTGAGTCCAGAATGAGAAGAGGATATCAGAGGATGAGATGGCTGGATGGCATCACTGATGCAATTGACATGACATTGGGTGAACTTCAGGAGATGGTGAAGGACATGGAGGCCTGGTGTGCTGAGGTCCATGGTGTCACAAAGAATCAGACACAATGGGGACTGAACAACAGCATCTATGTTTTAATACTATTTTTAACTTAGTATAATATACAGACTATGAAGGTTAACATCCCCATCTATAAAAAAATAAAGGTAAAAATCAGCATTACATAATAAAGATAAAATAAAATAAAGATAAAAATCAGCATTACAATCTACCTACAAAAAGTACTGTAGAGGATCACATTTAAATCTCTCTCCCCAGTAATTTTGAATAATAAAACAAGACTGCCATTGTAAACCCTATTTTACAATGCAGGGGATAATTAGGCATTGTCCTTAAGTACTTGCTAATTCACGGATTGTGATATCCACAAGGGCTCTCCCAATCAATAGTGAGAGGTTGCTAACGTGGGATTGGCTGTAATTAGGGACTTTTGAGAGTGCCAATTCCCTGTGCTAATCATATAGGGCTTAATAGAACTTAAATTGGGGCATGATTTGGCCTGTGCAAGTCTTCACTTCCCTTTTTCTTTCCTAATGATCACATTAATTGCATCTATTTTAAACATTCACACTGGTAAAGAACGGGGGATGTTATAAATTGCTGATATTTTGACTGTTTGAAAACACAACATGCAGTGATTTTTAAAAGAGATTTTAAAAAGATAGTTGTATTAAATTAAAGGGCAATGCCAAATTATACTCTGAGAAACTGATTAAATAAATATAGTTTTTTTTCTTTTCCTCCAAATAATTCATTAATGGTAAAGGTGAATTCATGCTGTTCCCTCAGTCTATTATTTGCAGAATTTATATTCTATGGAGAAAATGGACAGCACCTTATTTGTCTAGATAAGAATTACAGAAAGGACCTTTATAAAGAAAGAATTGAAAACAATAGGCTGTCATAGCAAGGCTATCTTTTCCTTATGAACAAGAAGGAAAATTCCATAAGGTCAAAGAAGGCTTTAAATCTCTTCTTTGTACTTTAGGTACCTTGAGAAACAGTGAATCTTCTTCCACAAAACAGTAAGCTAGTTATTGCATTTTACAATGTTACAGACTTGAATAAGCTTATTTCTACAACAATGTTACCCATACATAATTGACGGATGCAGTTTTTCACTGTACAGCACAAAACAAACTTAACAGTCTTAATTTAGAACACATCCCTCTCAAAACTCATTCTTTCTCCAACCCCCTTCTCCATGCTTCTTCATTACTAACAATCTCAACATCTTAGCTGGAATGACCTCAGCTTTCTTTCTTGAAGAAAAAGCAGGACACCTTTCTGGCTCAAAAGCAAAAAAAAAAAAAAAAAAAAAAAA
>SJYC01085803.1:0-29675 GCA_006408675.1 Madoqua kirkii | reverse complement strand
AAAAAATAAAAAAAAAACAAACAGAAAATAAAACAAATGTGGCCAAATAAAATATGTTTCCTGCAATCAAGAAATTAAGCTCTCATTTGCTCTTTCGAGGAAGTTGAAAAGATCCTACAAGCAAGATCAGAAAGATCTCAAATATTAAACTTTGAAAAAGCATTTCAACTAATTACACTGTGAGAATTTTGTGCTCCACAATTAAATTACTCCCATTTCTCCATCTGTAATTGGCCCCATTTTCTGTCATTGCCTTCAGTTCAGTTCAGTCGCTCAGTCATGTCCGACTTTTTGGGACCCCATGAATCGCAGCATGTCAGGCCTCCCTGTCCATCACCACCTCCTGGAGTTCACTCAGACACATCCACTGAGTCCATGATGCCAACCAGCCATCTCATCCTCTGCCGTCCCCTTCTCCTGCCCTCAATCCCTCCCAGCATCAGAGGCTTTTCCAATGAGTCAACTCTTCACATGAGGTGGCCAAAGTACTGGAGTTTCAACTTTAGCATCATTCCTTCCAAAGAAATCCCAGGCTGATCTCCTTCAGAATGGACTGGTTGGATCTCCTTGCAGTAAGGCGCAGCAAAGAAAATTCACCTTACTTCCTGTTGACAAAGTTGTGCTCTTACACTGATGAAATTACAGACTTGAGAGAAGCATTCATTTATTCCTTCTTGTGATTCTCAGTCAACAAGAATTTTTTTTTTCCAGGCCAGTAGCAGAATAGGAAAGAGGCCAGTATTGTGTTACATTTTTGCATAGCATTTATTTATACAGTCAGTCACTCAGAAAACTACTGTTGACTGGTTTTTGTAAGCCTAGTCTTGAACTGGATCTCACTGAAGATGCAAATTATATGGGGCTACCCTGAAAGTGAAACAGAGCAACAGTAACTATTATAAAAAGCAGAAACTGACCAGCATTTGGTTTAGTGCTTGAGAACAGAAGCTCCTCTTAAACTGTAAAGGAAGTGGTGTCAGGAAGCATAATAAACCTGAATTATAGATATAGATATAGATGTATATATTTACTAAGATCCATGTACATTTAAACTGGAGAAAAAAGTAAAGAATGACCACTTCTAAGTGTGACTATCAGGAAAGAATTCGGACAGAGGAACATATGAACTAAACATGGAAGATAAGATTTCTATGACAAAGGATGGATTGAACAGGGAGCTTTAGAAAAGTGGGCAAAAATAGGTAAGTCATGGAGGTTAAAATGTGTGTCTCATGGGTCTGATACTGAATTCCTCAACGTGATGGCAACAAAGGTCTTGAAAGCAGAGCTTTGGAAGAGGGAAATGGGAGGGTGCTTGAACCAGGCTGAATGCTCACGAACTCCATATTGAGGAGCTTAAATTAGAGCCTGGAAGTAATAGGGAGCCATGGAGGGCTCTAGTGGCCAGTGTGATGAGCCACTCAGACCAGCCTTCATCAGAACACTTGACAAGGAGGACTGTCAATAGAGACTTTCCAGCTATTAGCCTTTCCAGGGGGTGCCTCAGATGCAGGTACTGCCAAACCAAACTTGGGTCAGCTTGGCTGGGTGCAGTAAAGTCAATCTTCACACTGGGTTGTGGTGAAGGAGAGTACAGTATTTATTGCAGCACTATGCAAGGAGTCTAGGTGGTCGGTGCTTAAAAGATTTGAACTCCCTAAAGACTTTCAAGGATAGGTTTTTAAAGACAGGGTGGGGATGTGTTTATGGGTGCATGGTCAGTGCATGGACACCCTTCTGACTGGTTGGTGGTGAGGCAATCAGGAGTCAGTATCATCAACCTTCTGGTTTGGAACAATGTGGGACAGATATCCTTGTGGGCAGCATACAGTTAACTTCTCCCACCTGCTGGAATTTCAGTATCTGTGAAACAACTCAAAGGACATGGTTCAGAATATTATCTACAGTCTTTGAGGAGGAACCAAATGTTCTTGACCTTGTTTAATGGCTAAACTATCATTATTTTTTCTGGCCTGAGTGCTTTCCTTGGCTTCTGCATTTTCTCACTTCTGATAATTAAATTTATTCATCAGAACTTAGAAAATAAGCCCTTGGAAGGTAAATTTTTCTAAAAGCAAGAAACAGAAGGAGGACATTGGTGATGGAGTGTTTGTGCTGGGAAGGCTCCACAGGGTCCTGCTTAGTTATCCAGGGAGATTCCTGTGCAGCACTGGTGACTGACCAGCATGGAGACAAAGGGGTCTGGCTACTCAATACCCATGCACATAGCCCTTAGGAGCCATTCTAATCCAGAGCTCCTGGGAGTCTACCAAGGCTGGCGTTTGGACCTGCTCACATCTCAGCTTCTCCCTATATCATATCCTGCTCCTGCTCCTCCTCTTCCTCACCACAAGCAAAGATCCTAAAGGCCATCCCTAATAAATACCCTGTACCTTAGATAAATAGATTCAAGGGATTAGATCTGTTAGACAGAGTGCCTGAAGAACTATGAACAGAGGTTCATAACATTGTACAGAAGGCAGTAATCCACATCCCAAAGAAAAAGAAATGCAAGAAGGTAAAATGGTTATCTGAGGAGATTTTACAAATAGCTGAGAAAAAAAGAGAAGTAAAAATCAAGGGAGATAGGGAAAGACATACCCAACTGAATGCACAGTTTCAGAGAATGGCAAAGAGAGATAAGAAGACCTCTTCAGTGAACAATGCAAATAAAGAGAGGGAAAAATAAAATGGGAAAAATTGGAGATATCTTCAGGAAAACAAAATACTAAGGGAACATTTCATGCAAGGATGGCTACAATAAAGGACAGAAATGGTAAGGACCTAAAAGAGGCAGCAGAGACTAAGAAGAGTTGGCAAGAATATACAAAAGAACCATACAAAAAAGGTTTTAATGACTGAGATAACCACGATGGTGTGGCCACACACCTAGAGCCAAATATCCTGGAGTGTGAAGTCAAGGGAGCCTTAGGGAGAATTACTATAAACAAAATTGGTGGAGTTGACAGAGTTCCAGCTGAACTATTTCAAATCCTAAAAGATGAAATTGTTAAAGTGCTGTGCTCAATATGTGTTCATTCCAGTCTCAAAGAAGGGTAGTGCCAAAGAATATTCACACTATCAGACAATTTCACTGATTTTCCATGCTAATAAAGTTATACTCAAAATTCTTCAGCCTAGGCTTCAGCAGTATAAGTAGTGAGAACTTCCAGATGTACAAGCTGGATTTAGAAAAGGCAGAGATCAAATTGCCAACATTTGTGGGATCATAGAGAAACCAAGGGAATTTCAGAAAAACATCTACTTCTGCTTCATTGACTAAGCTAAAAGCCTTTGACTGTGTGTATCAAAAGAATTTAAAAAATGTGGAAAATTCTTAAAGGGATGAGAATACCAGACTACCTTAGCTGTTTCCTGCATATGAATGAATTCATATGAAACCTGCATATGAATCAAGAAGCAACAGTTAGAACCTTACATGGAACAATGAACTGGTTCAAAAATTGGGAAAGGAGTATTACAAGGCTGTACATTGTTACCCTGAGTATTTAACTTTTATGCAGAGTACATTAGGTAAGCGCTTCCCTTATAGCTTAGTTTGTAAAGAATCTGCCTGCAATGCAAGATACCCCAGTTCTATTCCTGGGTTGGGAAGATCCCCTAGAGAAGGGATGGTCTAGCCACTCCAGTATTCTAGACTGGAGAATTCCATGGATTCTATAGTCCTTTGGGTTGCAGAGTCGGACATGAATGATCAGTTTGCACATTCACTTTCACATCATGTGACATGACAGGCTGGGTGAATCAAAAGATGGAATCAAAGTTGTAGGAGAAATATCAATAACTTCAGACATGCAAGTTATACTGTGCTAATGGCAGAAAGTGAAGAAAAACTAAAGAACCTCTTCAGCAAGTTCAGTTCAATTGTTCAATCATGTCCGACTCTTTGTGACTCCATGGACTGCAGTACACCAGGCCTCCCTGTTCATCACCAACTCCTGGATCCACCCAAAGTCATGTCCATTGAGTCAGTAAAGCCATCCAATCATCTTATCCTCTGTCGTCCCCTTCTCCTCCTGCCCTCAATCTTTCCCAGCATCAGGGTCTTTTCAAATGAGTCAGCTCTTCATATCAGGTGGCCAACGTACTGGAGTTTCAGCTTCAGCATCAGTCCTTCCAATGAACACCCAGGACTGGTCTCCTTTAGGACAGACTGGTTGGATCTCCTTACAGTCCAAGAGACTCTCAAGAGTCTTCTCCAAAACCATAGTTCAAAAGCATCAATTCTTCAGTGCTCAGCTTTCTTTATAGTCCAACTCTCATATCCATACATGACTACTGGAAAAGCCATAGTCTTGACTAGACGGACCTTTGTGGACAAAATTATGTCACTGCTTTTGAATATGCTATCTAGGTTGGTGATAACTTTCCTTCCAAGGAGTAAGCATCTTTTAACTTCATGGCTGCAGTCACCATCTGAGTGATTTGGGAGCCCAAAAAATAAAGTCTGACACTGTTTCCACTGTTTCCCCATCTACTTACCATGAAGTGATGGGACCAGATGCAGTGATCTTAGTTTTCTGAATGTTGAGTTTTGAGCCAACTTTTTCACTCTCCGCTTCCACTTTCAACAAGCCTAGACTCAGCCTCAGAGCCTGCATCCCAGAGTTGAGCAGCAATAGAATCAGAAGTTTGGACTTCCCAGATGGTGTTAGTAGTAAAGAATTCCCCGGCAATACAGGAAATGCAGGAGACTTGGGTTTGACTCCTGTGTTGGGAAGATCCCCTGAAAGAGGGCATGGCAACCCACTTCAGTATTCTTGCTGGAAGATTCCCTATGGATAGAGGAGCCTGGTGGTGCAAAGAGTCAGATATGACTGAAGTGACTGAGTATGTACACAAGGAAATCTTATAGCAGCAAGGATGAGCCAGATTATGAAGATTATGAGCATCACATTTTACAAATCTGGCAAGAGGTAATGAGATGCCACATGAGGATAACTTGCAAAAATAAATCAACCAGGAAGAATATGCTGAAACTGAGTACTCAGAAGACCCTATGACTTATTCAATGTTTGGGGAAAAGAGGAGAATCAGGAAGTGTTCAGCTTGTGTGGTAGAAATGGTACCATCAGGAGGAAACAAGAAGCAGGGGTAAGGATAGAATGGGGAGGTTAGCGCCCCCCGCTGCAGTCATGGTGACTTCCTGACGATGGAATCACGCCTGAAGGTAGGTGTCTGTTTAGTGTGACAAGGAATTTAAAACTTAGGAACAAGAATAAGATAGAAACAATGAAATTGCCATTCTCAAAAATTATACTTGATTTTACAAAAAATGGAGCCACATGTGTGAAGCAGCAGGAGAACGAAATAGACCAGAAAAAGCAATGTCCCAGAAGTCAAGAGGGAAAATCAAATGCACTATATCTAATGAGAAGGCTGAAGGCAGACCCATCAACCAGGTGCGAGACACGCTGGACACGGTTGGTGTCTTGAGCACATGGTGACTTGAAGAACATGTTTGGGGATATTAGGAAGATGGGTTAAGATGATGGAGGGGGGGCAATGATGGGTAATGGTGCTTGGAAATCAGTATGTTTCAGAAGTTTTGAGGGAAGATGTTCTTATAGAAAAAGGAATAAAAATAATCATTCAAATCTGCATTGCATAGGAAAGCATTAATAGAAACAACAAGGTCCTTACCTTCTCATAGGGATCCTAGTCACAAGTTAAAAGGGAGATCCACTGAGTGGGAGCCAAGGAAGGGCACAGGAGCAGGGGCCCCAGATGCCTTGCTAGGGGGAGACAGTGTTATAGCCTAACACTATAAGGAGGGGAGGAAAAATTGTTCAGGGACAAAATTTGGCTGTTGGAAAGGAGAGGTTTGTAGCAACCACTGAAGATAGAGTAATTGGCAAAGAGAGGAAGAGAATTCAGGGAGATGTTTCAATAGCCATGACCCCCCTCTTAGAGGTGGAATTCATAGAGAGATGTGAATTATGTTTAGAATGCCTTTAAAGTTATTTCTGTCTGATGTGAGTAAGCCATGATTGATGCACCTGGAGACCTGGCATTTCCACAAACAACTCAACGTCTGCCTTATTCTTAGGCAAAGGCAACAAGCCCTTCATAGGGAGAAGAGACTGAGGTCCAGAGGGATGTGGATGAGAAGAGACAACATAAGTGGAGGATTGACCCTCCAGAGGGAGAGTGGCCCCTTTTCCTGAGAAGAGAGAGAAAGGTTGGTGTCTGCAGGAGTGGGCAAAGGATTTATGTGTTTTCTCAGCATATATGACACAAACGGACCATGGTCCACATCAGGTTATCATGACTTAGGGACACAAAGACACCATCTGTGTTATAACTGAAAAGAGAGACAATACCTTAGTGCAAGTGTGATACAGAGGACATGTATACAACGGAAAAAGTATACGTGGGGTATAAAGACAAAACATCCACCCCAGAGATGGACCTAATGAAGTGCTTATGAAGAGCTGACAAAAAGGAGAAGCTCAGTGTCCTCTCTTTCAGCATAGAAACTTGTGGCTGCCTGTTCCCTTCCCTGAAATTAAATCAGAATATCTAAGATCTGGTCTAAGAAATAATTTTTTCAAAATCCTCAGATTATTTGTCTATCCAGCTGAAGCCGAGAACTACTGACAAAATATAAAAAGAATGGTAAGGTTTAGCTGTCATGGAAAAAGTATACGTGGGGTATAAAGACAAAACATCCACCCCAGAGATGGACCTAATGAAGTGCTTATGAAGAGCTGACAAAAAGGAGAAGCTCAGTGTCCTCTCTTTCAGCATAGAAACTTGTGGCTGCCTGTTCCCTTCCCTGAAATTAAATCAGAATATCTAAGATCTGGTCTAAGAAATAATTTTTTCAAAATCCTCAGATTATTTGTCTATCCAGCTGAAGTCGAGAACTACTGACAAAATATAGAAAGAATGGTAAGGTTTAGCTGTCAACATACTTTGTACTAGGGCATATATTATTATTTGGGGTTCTCGTGGGGTGCAGTGTTAAAGAATTCATCTGCCTGCAAATTCAGCAGACTCGAGATGCAGACTTAATTGCTGGGTCAGGAAGATCCCCTAGGGGTAGGAAACGGCCACCCACTCCAGAATTCTTGCTTGGAGAATTCCATGGACTGAGGAGCCCAGCAGGCTATGGTCCATAGGGTTTCAAGAGTCAGACATGACTGACTCACTCTCTCTCTCTCTGTCAACATACTTTGTACTAGGGCATATATTATTATTTGGGGTTTTCGTGGGGTGCAGTGTTAAAGAATTCATCTGCCTGCAAATTCAGCAGATCAAGAGATGCAGACTTAATTGCTGAGTCAGGAAGATCCCCTAGGGGTAGGAAACAGCCACCCACTCCAGAATTCTTGCCTGGAGAATTCCATGGACTGAGGAGCCCAACAGGCTATGGTCCATAGGGTTTCAAGAGTCAGACATGACTGACTGTCTCTCTCTCTCTCTCTCTCTCTCTCTCTCTTTCACACACACACACACAATTTAGATGGAACATACTCATATTAAAAAAGAATCCAAATAATTCCATCAGAAAACTGTTTTTTGTCTGAAATTATTTGAATGGTGAGTAGATGTAAACCATCTTCTGAATTTCTCTCAGAATATTATAAATCTGAAGTTAATTAAAAAGAGTGTCTATAAAATGCCCCATCTTTAAGTAACAGGTTTATGTCAATACTCCACACTTTAAAAGTCCTCACAAAGAACCATATTCATTTAGTTTATATGTATAAGTGCTAAAAACAAACAAATAACCAAGACATATGTTTCACCTTGGAAGGATGAATCAAGAGTAGGATTTGACATCACAGCCAAGATCCATACTGGTCTCATCATTCATAAGCCTCCAGGAGGCTTGCCAAAATGCTTGTTCTCTCTAAATTTCATTTTCTCATTGATATAATAGATACGAAAATACCACTTTCTGATAAGTAAACCAGACACCAAAGGCAGAACAACCTGTACAGCAAAGAATCTATTTCTTCCTGCTCCTCTGCAAGGAGTTACTTGCTGCGATTCTCCTGGCTTGTTGCTGTGATTCTCCTGACTTGTTGCTGCAATTCTCCGGCTTGTAGAGAAATGGTTTCTAGACTTGCTCACATGTACTGTGTGTTAGCTGCTCTGTAATGCCCAACTCTTTGCAACCCGATGGACTTCAGCCCATCAGACTCTTCTGTCCATGGAATTCTCCAAGCAAGAATACTGAAGTGGGTTGTCATTCCCTTCTCCAGAGGATCTTCCCAATCCAGGAATCTAACCCAGGTCTCCTGCCCTGCATGCAGATTCTGTACCATCTGAGCTACCAGGGAAGCCCAGACTTTATCATGCTAAATCGCTTCAGTAATATCCAACTCTTTGTAACCCCATAGACTGTAGTGAGCCAGGCTCCTCTGTCCATGGGATTCTCCAGGCAAGAATACTGGAATGGGTTGCCACTTCCTCTTCCAAGACATCTTCCTGGCTCAAAGACTGAACCTGAGTCTCTTGCATTTCCCACACTGGCAGGTGAAATGTTTACCACTGCAACCAAGTGCCTACCATGAGTCAAAAACTGTTAGAATTAGGAGATTAGAAAAGTGAGAATCAGGCACACTGTTGTCACAGAGGCTTACTTTTCTTTAACATCACCCTTTACATTGATACAATACAAAGTTTCATTGATTCAACTCTAAAGAACTCTGAAATTGGTGCAAATTTTTATGCCTTCATCCCTATTGTTGTATCTTGTGGAGACACTGAAAATGTCTTCTCTAAACCTCAAACCTCCTCACTTCCATTTCAGAGATCATCTTTTGTTTCCTGAGTGATTTTTGTAGAGATAAATAAACTTATTATACCCATTTGCAAATTATTCAATTATGTTCCATTATTAAGGGTAAAATCAAATAATCAGTAGATCTACAAGAGTTTATATAATTTAGCTCTTTCCTGATTATCTTTCTGGCTTGATTTTCAATGTTTTTCATATGTACTTTACACTAAACTTATTTAAATCGTTAGAATGCACCAAGAACAATATGCTATCCAATGTTTTTGAGAAATATTTCCTATATTTGAACACTCTATTTACTGGGATAAAAACATTTTGTTACGGAATAAAAACCCATATTATCACTTTGCTTATATGTATCACCTTTCTTATTTAACTTATATGCAGAGTACATCATGGGAAATGCTGGGTTGGATGAAACACAAAGAGGAATCAAAATTGCCACTAGAAATATCAATAACCCAAGATATGCAGATGACATCACTCTTAACGGCAGAAAGCAAAAAAGAACTAAAGAACCTCTTGATGAAGGTGAAAGAGGGGAATGAAAAAGCTGGATTAAAACTCAGCATTCAGAAAACAAAGATTACGGCATCTAGTCACAGCACTTCATGGCAAATAGATGGGGAAACAATGGAAACAGTAACAGAGTTTATTTTCTTGGGCTCCAAAATAACTGGGGATGATGACTGCATCTATGAAATTAAAATACACTTGCTTCTTGAAAGAAGAGCTATGACCAGCCTAGCAGAATATTGAAAAGCAAAGACATCACTTTGCAAATGTCCATATAGTCCAAGCTATGGTTTTTCCAGTAGTCATGTATGGGTGTGAGAAATGAATCATAAAGAAGGCTGAGTGCCAAAGAACTGACGCTTTTGAACTGTGGTGTTAGAAAAGACTCTTGAGAGTCCCTTGGACTACAAAGAGATCAAATAAGTCCATACTTAAAGAAATCAGTCCTGAATATTCATTGGAAGAACTGATGCTGAAGCTGAAGCTCCAATACTTTGGCCACCTGACGTGAAGAGCCATCTCATTGGAAACGACCCTGATCCTGGGAAAGACTAAAGGAGGGAGGAGAAGGCGATGACAGAGGATGACGTGATTGGATGGCATCACATCTTAATAAACATGAGTTTGAACAAACTCCAGGAGTTGGTGAAGGACAGGGGAGCCTGGCATGCTGCAGTCCATGGGGTTGCAACGAGTTTAACACAACTGAGCAACTGAACAGCAGTAACAATACCCACAAATGCTGTATGAATATTTCCTGTTGAATTAAAAGGTGTCTGGCATTCTTGTATTTTCTGTTTTGGACCTTTTAATAGAGTTACCTGTCTTGGCCCTAGAGTCTTTCTCTCTAATCCATGGGAATGGGATAAGCATGAAGTTTTTGGAGAATTCTGAGATGGAATATGTTTAAAATAATTGATTAAACTGACAATTAAAATCTGTAAAATATTCTTCATTTTACTTAATTTCCCCCCAAATCCTCATCCATATGTAGCAGTAGATATTTATTAAAATAACAAATCCCTTACAGGATAGTTTAATTTGCAATTATGAATTCATTTCTTTTGCTTAATATTGTAAAAACATAACAATCTCTCCTAAACACATGCTAATGGTTAGCTTTAAAATTGCAGCGACACTCTTCTTATTAAGCCCAAGTGCTAGGTAAACTGACAGTTATATTCCTGAAGAGGATAAGTACAATCAGCTCTGCACAGGCAATCACATAAGTTTCAGAGGTTGTGAAAATTCCATAAATACAAAGGACATTTTAGTTTGCATGATTTAGAAAGTCCAGCCATTTGCCTGAAGCAGTTTTGTGTTTTTTTTTTTTAAGGATGCGCCAAGTGCGAAGCTTCAGATGGCTGGGTTGTGGTCAGGAGGAACTCACAGACCATTCCCTGGCCAAGGGACCCTGGGGAAATCCAGCAGGACAAAAACACTATGCTCTGTTGGTATAGCTAAGAAACAAGTATCACAGCTGTTTAATTCTCCAATTAGGTTTATCTATATCTGCTATCAAGTAGGAACTTTATCTCCTGAATTATAGAGAGAATACCTTTCTGAGTCATTCAGGCCACCCAGGAGGAATCAGAGATCATGGCTAGAGCATTTTCCTAGGACTTCCTGATGGAGTATGGTCATGTGTTTGGAATGATAGAGTACTCAACTCTTGTACTCAGTGTCACTGGATTAAATGAAATCAACTTAGAAAAGAGTTTAGATATAGCAGAGAAGAGGATCTTAAATTGATCCTTGAGCAAGAGAGGAGCTTCTAATTCAGCAGGAAGAAAATCAGAAAGAGAATATGGCCTTACCCAAGCCCAAGTCAGACTGCACTTCTGGATGGAAAGAGTAGGCAGTTGTTTCAAATGCTGCTAAAAGCTTGAGTAAAATTTGCAAAGAGAAGTGGTCATTGGCTTAAGAAAATAAAGGCTACTGGATACTTGGACAAAACTAGCCTGGGATAAATGGAAGAAATTTTACTAGGTAGGAGAAGCAATATGAATTGAAAAAGTATAGATAATTCAGATTGGAAACTTTCCTATGAATAGAGAGCAAATCAACAGCAGAATATAAAGGACCCAGTGACGGTCCACATCCCTGCAATTTAATATACCTTCTGTCCTGCAGTTTGGAGTTCTTAGGATCTTTGTCTATGTCGATCTTGACTTCACGTAACTTGCAGCCTGATTTGGAATATTTATGGAAGCACTTGAAAAGCTGAAACAGAGAATGCAAAATATTAAATAAATGGATAAAATTCCACAGAGTACTTCCAGGGTGAGGTGGGGGTGGGAGTGTTCAGGAAATCTTGTAGAGGAGATAGCACTGGAGGGGGCCCTGGGAGGTGGTCAAGTTGTACAAAGTGGAGGCTGTGGAAGGGAAGGGAGAATCTGGAGCACCTACAGCACTCCTGTCTGAAGTTGGAGAGTAAAAGAGGGAACCGGAGGTGTGGGGGTGGACACACTCAAGAGCACCCAGGTGACAGCAACTCTGAGTGCCTGCCTTAGGGTTCTGACCCAAGAGTACAGACAGTGGGGAGTATCTCTATCAATGGAACCACGAAGATCAACTCTGTATTTCAGTGTCTTGAATGTGCATTAAGAACATACAAGTTTGGTGACTAGCTGTGAATTCTGAACTTTATTAAGCTTGTCTAGAACAAGATCTGTTGATGTAGTATCTTGGGCTAGGGACTGGAATCACAATGAGTTTATACCTGTTTCCTCCCAATTACTACCTATATTAACTTTGGGGCAAATTTCCCATATCCTCAGCCTCTTATGCAATGTATTATAAATGCCCCCAAGATCCTTAAGAGATATCCATCCATTGCTTCCAAGATGGGTTAGTGAAGGATGAAGTTCATACAGTCTTATTGCAGGATAATTGGAAAAATAGTAGAGGTCTGATATTACTTTGCCGACTACGATCCGTCTAGTCAAGGCTATGGTTTTTCCAGTAGTCATGTATGGATGTGAGAGTTGGACTGTGAAGAACGCTGAGCACTGAAGAATTGATGTGTTTGAACTGTGGTGTTGGAGAAGACTCTTGAGAATCCCTTGGACTGCAAGGAGATCCAACCAGTCCATTCTGAAGGAGATCAGCCCTGGGATTTCTTTGGAAGGAATGATGCTAAAGCTGAAACTCCAGTACTTTGGTCACCTCATGCAAAGAGTTGACTCATTGGAAAAGACTCTGATACTGGGAGGGATTGGGGGCAGAAAGAGAAGGGGAAAACAGAGGATAAGATGGCTTCATGGCATCATTGACTCGATGGATGTGAGTCTGAGTGAACCTCGGGAGTTGGTGATGGACAGGGAGGCCTGGAGTGCTGCGATTCATAGGGTCGCAAAGAGTCGGGCAGACTGAGTGACTGAAATGAACTGAACTGAACTGAGTGATAATAGTACTGCAGACTCTAATAGGAAATTAGGACTAAATTCAATAGGTAATAAGGAACCATTTTGATTATTTTCTGACAGGAAGTGAAATGATCAAGAATGATTTTTACACAGTAAATCTGTAAGTAGAGTGTAGCAGAGAAAGAATCTATTTACTCAAAGACTCTTCCAGCAAATATGCATTGTGCACTTATGGTGCTAAGGTCTGGACTTACAGAAATGAAACATACATGATCTCTGCCTCATCAACCCCGTAGTTCATCAAGACTGAGGTAGGAGAGATTGAGGCTAGGGACAGCAAGGCACAGAATTTTGAAATAATGAAGTTGAGAGGGGCAGAGGATCTGAGCCTCATGGTAACACTTTAGAATGCAAAGAAGGGATAGGAATATAGTAAAAACAAAACAAAACTCCTGCTGCAAATAATTGTAGCAAATGTGTGTGCTGTATATTATAGATAGATAGATGATATAGATATATATATAGATATATCTTGTGTCCAACTCTATGTGAGCCTGTGGACTGTAGCTCACACAGTTCCTCTGTCCTTGGGATTCTCCAGGCAAGAGAAGAATACTAGAGTGGGTTGCCATTTCCTTCTCCAGGGTATTTTCCCAACTCAGGGATAGAACCTGCATCTCTTTTGTCTCCTGCATTAACAGGCAGGTACTTAACCACTAGTGCTACTGGGGAAGCCTCCATATATATATGTATATTTATATATATATGAATACACACACACACACACACATATATATATATATGACTGAGTGAGTGAGTGAATGAAGTCGTTCAGTCGTGTCTGACTCTTTGCGACCCCAGGAACTGTAGCCTACCAGGCTCCTCCATCCATGGGATTTTCCAGGCAAGAATACTGGAGTGGGTATGTGTGTGTGTGTGTGTGTGTGTGTGTGTGTGCATACAGTAGTGGTCTAGCAAGGCAAAAGTTCCTGGGACCCATTGAAGTCATAATGCGGCCTCCATCCTCTGTGTCATTTCTTGTGCGATTTAAACAAGCAAATGAATTTAAGCACTTAAGAAAGTGCCGGAGGCAAACCCAGAATGCCTGACTTCTCCTCTAGTGTCCACTATTAAACCCATTAAAAGTTTATAAACAGGAAAGTGAGCTAATGAACACTGAATCTCTAAGTAATTCAGTCTGCTCGCTGCTGACCTGTTAGTATCTGTTAGATGCTCTCTCATGGTCAGAATGTGATGAAAGATTTACATTTTTGTGTTGCTTCTGAGGTGGCCCCTGCTCCTCACCTTCCAGTTTTCTCATTCTCTTACACGCCTCTCATCTGGTGTGGGCTGTAAGTGGTGTCTGACTTTTAAGGAAGAAAATGTAGCAAAGTAACAAATGTCCCTTATGAGCCTGGGTCATCTTGAGTTGAGCTTTCTCACTCTGAGGAAGGGCAAGTGACATGTTGTGAGATTCCCTTTGCAGGGGAGCACCAGGCAAGTACCCAAGAGGCCACCAGCAAACATGCACCAGGTAAACAAGACCCTCAGCCCAACAGCAGCGGTGAGCTGAATCCTGCTGACAACCACACGAGTAAGCCTGAACTAGTATCCTCCCCACATGAGCCCTCACATGCGACCACAACCCTAACCAATTCCTGAATTGCAACTTTTGAGAAATTTTGAATTAGGGTCATTCAACTATGTGTCCTGCTTCCTAATTCACAGAAACAATAATATGTGTTTATTTCTTTAAACCACTAAGTTTGGGAAGTAATTAGTTATGCAGCCTAAACCATTAATACATCACCCCATGTTGCCTCTAGGATGAAAACCAGAGTCAAGTCTCGGCATAACCTACTCCTAGAGAAATTTGCTTAAATGACAAAGACATTTCACCACCACAGAAGCACATGTGGAAGGAAATTTTGATACTTATGTACTTGTGTGGAGAAGTAAGGACATAGTATCAGGAAAGAGATAATAGATAGCATGTGATATATCATTCAGAACTTGGAATTCAAATTTCCAGCCAAGACCTCTAGCACTGATCTTATTGCATTCCTGGAGTGGTTCCTTGACATTTGGACACAGGCAATGGCACCCCACTCCAGTACTCTTGCCTGGAAAAATCCCATGGACGGAGGAGCCTGGCAGGCTGCAGTCCAATGGGATCACTAAGAGTCGGACGTGACTGAGTGACTTCATTTTCACTTTTCACTTTCATGCACTGGAGAAGGAAATGGCAACCCACTCCAGTGTTCTTGCCTGGAGAATCCCAGGGATGGGGGAGCCTGGTGGGCTGCCTTCTATGGGATCACACAGAGTTGGACAGGACTGCAGCGACTTAGCAGCAGCAGCACTGACCTATAATTAAGGAGTGGGAATGCTGGATCTGCTTCAACATGGCGCTGAGTAAAGGATAATGTCATAGAGGATCTTGCTTTGATTTATATCATCAAGTGTTTCTGCTTATGTTTTCCTCTAAGAGTTTTATAGTTTCTGGTCTTACATTTAGGTCTTTAATCTATTTTGAGTTTATCTTTGTGTGTGGTGTTAGGAAGTGTTCTAATTTCATTCTTTTACATGTAGCAGTCCAGTTTTCCCAGCACAATTTATTGAAGAGACTATCTTTGCCCCATTGTATATTCTTCCCTCCGTTGTCAAAATAAGGTACCCATAGGTGCATGGATTTATTTCTGGGCTTCCTATCTCATTTCATTGGTCTATATTTCTGTTTTTGTGCCAGTACCAGTCTTGATGACTATACTTTGTGGTATAACCTGAAGTCATGAAGGTTGATGCCTTCAGCTCCATTCTTTCTCAAGACTGCTTTGGCTATTCAGGGTCTTTGTGTTTCCGTATGAATTGTGAAATTTTTTGTTCTAGTTCTTTGAAAAATACCATTGGTAATTTGATAGGGATTGCATTGAATCTACAGATTGCATTTGGTAATATAGTAATTCTCACAATATTGATTCTTCCTACCCAGGAACATGGAATATCTCTCCATCTGTTTATGTCATATTTGATTTCTTTCATTAGTGTCTTATAATTTTCTGCGTACAGTTCTTTTGTCCCTTTAGGTAAGTTTACTCCTAGATATTTAATTATTTTTGTTGCAATGGTGAATGGGATTGATTCCTTAATTTCTCTCTCTGATTTTTCATTATTAGTATATAGAAAAGCAAGTGATTTCTGTGTATTGATTTCATACCCTGCAGCTTTACCAAGTTCATTGGTTAGCTCTAGTGATTTTTCTGATACTTCTGGGGAGATTTCAATGGTCACCTGACAGAGAAGGGAAAAATTATGACCCATTCACAGATATCTTGACATCGCACCTCTGGGTCAGCAGGAAATGGACTGTCACATTATAACCACACTTAATGGTGACCCTAAAAGTAAGGGGAAACCCCTCCCAGAGAGGTTCACTTGGATCTCAGTGTCATAGAGAAGGCTAAGTTCTGTAAATGCAGAGTCCTGGGCAGCAAATAAAGTCAAGATTAATTAGTGAAATAGGAGAAAGGAGTTCAGCTCAAAGATCAATCTCAGAAAGGGCTGGGGAGGTCAGTGCATAGACAGAACAGTGGAGACATATTTCTGAGCTTCCTTGCCCCATAGTAACAGGAAAGAAGTCATTGCAGGGTCAATGAGGCTACAGTGGCCAACTGAGAACAAAGCAAGTGACTGACTGCCACCTCCCCTTTCAGGAAGGAAGTGAAGACTCTTATTTTCACAGAAAATGGAGGCCTGAGAGGTATTACTGGCACCAGTTGTCCTGGAGGGCACCAATGAGCTGGAGAACAGCACCTAATACACCCAGCCTGGCAGCCTCACCTTGGGCTTCTGCGCGTGTGCTGGGCATCCCTGGCACATCCTGACAGCATCTCACTTGGCTCCTGCTCAGACCCCTGGAGGCCTTGCACACCCAGTTCTGAACGCATGCATGCAGGCCCACAAGCCCACGGGTTAAACCTCTCCTTGGACATAATTCACGGGAAAGGGTAGTGCTGATTGGGTCCTCTCAGGGATCCCCCTGGTGGGGCCTCCCAGCTCCCCAGCTCCTCCTTGCTTCACTCTCGACTCTGGGGGACTGACCTCCTCCCTAAATAAAGAGGCAGGCTTCCTCCTTCCCTCATCCAAACCCTCCTCTTCTCTGAGGAGTCCAGGCTGAGAAGCCCCAGTGCCCCACTTTCCGGCCACACGTTGACATCTGTGATATGTCATGCGTTTCTCCCTTCCTGCTACTTGGATAGTCTGAAAGGACGCATCGATCTCCTTGACCGTGGGGACCAGCACTGTTGGGTCTTGTGCTCTCTGTGCGCTCGTTTCACAGAGCAGCTCCTGACACACCGCTGCTGCTCAGGAATGTCTGCTGGAGGAACAGGGGAGTCCTCCAGTAGCCACCAGAGCTTAGGGCTTAAAGGCAACCTAGAGTCCCATACACTCTCTCTTCCAAGAGGCTGAGAAGGTGACACACAGATGATACATCAGGCGACCCCAGGTGCTCTGCTCTGAGATGCTCCACCCACCTCACTACCCCCCCACACCCCTCCTGCCCCCTATGCCAACCCTGACTCCTCTTTCCCTGGAACGAGCTGCCTGGCCTCTTGTGGGTACTTAATTACAAATGCCCTGCCAGAGCTCGCCAGTTTGATGAAAAGTTATTGGTCCCCAGAGGCTCATACCAACTCCAGTTTACTGCGAAAGCTTGTCATAAAGTTTGGAATTGCTTCAGCATCAGCTTAACAATCAAGGATTTAAAAAAAAAAAACTATCTTTAAACACTTTCATTTAAATAATATTAAATATTAAGTGATTTGCCTCTCACTGATAATAATTAATACATTTCCCTTTCCAGGATGATTTCAATAATGCAATTGAAAAATCTCTACTTGTACCTTAAATAAGTTATTTTCAAATATAAGAGAGACAGTAGTTATTTTGGAAGCACAAATGCTTCCTGACATAACCAGGTGGTCAAGTCCCCTAAGTTCTCCCAACTCCTATAGAATTTCCAAGGGATTACCAGGAAAATAAAGACTTGGACCCAGGAAAGCAGCTTCAAAATGGCCGTACTGAAAACCTTCCTGTTCATCCCAGCAAAGGCAGGATGAGCCCCCAATCTCAGAGACTTTCTGCTGCCTGAGGTTGATCTCTGGAAGCAGCTCAATGCTGCCTACCCTTGACAAGGCTGCCTTCAGGCTCCCATTTGAGATCAAGCTAGGGACTTTACACTGCCTTAATACAAAGCTTGACCATTCTGGGAAGAGAACATTTCTTGTTAAAGGGGGTGGTGTTTGGATGGCTGATCTGACCAGTAGATCTGCCTAGGACTGAGGTCCCACTGTGGTCCCCAGTTCTACCCTCTGAAGCACTGTTTCTTTGTAGAAAGGAAATGGGAAGAACAAAGTCACAGAATGGCAATAAAAATCAAATATGACTCTTGTCTTGTTTTTTTTTTCTTTTAAATTATCATATTAAGTGAAGAAAGTCAAACAAAGACAAATATGATATCACTTATATGTGGAATCTAAAAAAAAAAAAAGTTGGGCTTTGCTGGTGGCTGAGCTGTAAAGAATCTGCCTATAATGCAGGCGAAGCATTTTTTAGCCCTGAGTTGGGAAGATCCCCTAGAGAAGGAAATGACAACCAGTATCCTCCTGGGAAATCCCAAACAGAGGATCCTGCCAAGCTACAGTCCATGGGGTGGCAAAGAGTTGGATATGGCAGTGACTACACAACAGCAACAAAAAAATGTTACAAGTGAACTTATTTACAAAGTAGAAACAGAGTCACAGGCCCAGAGAACAAACTTACGGTTACCAGGGGGAGTGTAGGGAGGAGGGATGGATTGGGAGTTTGGGACTGACATGCATACAATGCTATATTTAAAATACAAGGTATTTCTATGAAAAAATAAATACATTTATTTCATTGGCGTACAGTTGACTTACAACGTCATGTCAGTTTCAGGCATACAGTAATGCTGCATGCTAAGTCGCTCAGTCTTGTCTGACTCTCTGTGATCCTGTGGACCGTAGCCTGCCAGGTTTTTCTGTCCATGGGATTTTACAGGCAAGAATGCTGGAGTCAGTTGCCATACCTTCCTCCAGGGGATCTTCTTGATCCAGGGATTGAACCTGTGTCTCTTAAATTCCCTGCATTGGCAGGTGGGTTCTTTACAACCAGTGCCATCTGGGAAGCCATTTATACAATAGTATATACACCTAAATATATATGTATATTCTTGTTTATTATAGGTTATTATAAGACAGTGAATATAGTCACCTGTGCTACCATAGATCCTTGTTATCTATTTTATACATAGTAATTAATTATATAATGAATATGTTAATTCCAAACTCCTAATTTATCCCTCCACCGTTACTCTTCCCTTTGGTAACCATAAGTTTGCTTCTAAATAAATTCATTTGCATCTTTTTCTAGATTCTGTATATGAGTGATGTCATACAATATTTGTCTTTCTGCCTGACTTACCTCACTCATGTGATATCTCTAGGTGCATACATATTGTTGCAAATTCAACTTTCAGAATCTCAGGTTCTGTCCAAATGTAAAGCTTCTCACTTGACTATCACGTAACTCTTAAGGGGCCAGGGCAAGGAATCTGTTTTAGACTGGAGTCCCAGCTCTTCCTCTTCCTCTCTGAGTTCAGTTTCTCATCTGTGAAATGAGGTTAATAACAGCACTTAGACTACAGCCTACAGCAGTGTTTTTAGAATGGGATTAACTACTAGTTATCAGTACAAAGTGCAGGGCAGTGCGCGGTACAGGTAAGCACTGCAAAAGTGCCTATCGTCATTATGGAACAATTGAAGTTTCTCAACATTCTATGCAAAACAAAGAAATCCTTCAAAAAGATTGGTATTTCATTCTGTAAATCTAAATAATAGCGCTTTACTCTCACTCTGATGCCAACTTTTCCAAGCATTTACATGACCTTCCTGTAACCATAAGAACTGTGGAATCAGAAGAGAAATAGCAGGATCCCACAGGATGTATCTCCTGTAACTTACTCTTCTCATCCCAGTCTCTTTCCCACAACAAAATCCCAGCTACCCTCCACCCCAAGGATTCATTAACATATTTACAAGCCCCAGAGAATTCACTACTCACCTATGTCTCTCTGCTTTGATGTATACTGCCCTCTCTGCCTAGATTATTCCTCTCCAAAATAGCCCTTAATTAAAATTCTGCTCAGTCTTAACTCTACAATGGAAGCTTTTCTCACGTCTTCTTCTGGATTAGTGCCCTGAGTTGAAGCCACCACTATAATTTCTTCAGAGACTGTATCTCACTACTACATGTTTTAAAAAATATTATCACTTATTTGTTTGTTCTATGTCTCCGTAGTTTAGGAAGCAAGCAAAGACTACTTTCTTTGCTACCATCTCTCTCATGTACTGGAATTGTGATAAGGGTATGTTACAAGATTTCAGTTTATTATAACTGAGTATACCATCACATCAGTGTGGGGTTCAGTTTTCTATAATATGACATCTCAAAATAAGGTATGGTAGAAGTGTGTTTCTGTATTTCACAAAACAATACTCAGAGGTGATCCACTCAGGCTAATTTGGAGTTCTACAATCATCAGCAATTCACTGTCTTTCTATTTTTCTGTTCTGTCCTCCCAAAACATGGCATGAGTTTCCAAGGTAACTTCATACCCAAAGATGGCTTGGGTACTCAGAAATCACAATTGCATTCCTCTGAGCAGTAAGAACATGACCCTATGCCTTTATGGTGATTTCCAAGAATTCCTGCATGTCTTCCCTAACGTTTATCTGGCAAAACCTTTTTCAAGGTCACAGAGGCATCAACTGAGTCTGGAAGAATGTGGGATTGATTTTGTACTAGAATAACACAACAGAAGAATAGATCACTGATACAGGAGGCGGCTGGTAGTCAACACCACGTGATTAACTTAGCAAGTCACTTGGGTTATTTTCCTACAGGAATCTTGCTTCCTAGACTGTGGGGACCCTGAGGACACTATTTTTAGTGTCAGTAGAATCTAATTCAATGCCTTGGCACCTAGGAGACACTCTATTTACTGAAGGAGTGATTAAGGATGAATAAATAATTTAATCAACAAAGAGATGTTTGAAATTTAAAAAAAAAAAGACACTTTGCAAATGTCCTTCAGTAGTCTCATTATACCTGAGTTTTTTTCAGTTATTGAATCTAATTTTTATTACCATCAAAAGCTTAACAAATTAACAGAAGATCTGAGACTCTTCTGACATTTCAAATGAGAGAGATTTTTTTTTTCTTTGCCACTATTATAGGGCTATAAATTTTCATTAGCTAAGTCTGCCCATTCCCTAATGTGAATGTGGCTTTTTTCATTTTCAAAGGTTAATTGTGTTTTCAAATATCTACTTTTCCCCTCACTCACAGAGTACGCTATTTAAGCACAGTGACCTCATTCTTTTTCATATTTTACTAGCATTTATTCTAATCTTGTTACTGAGAGTTAAACATAATATTCTCCAAATCTAACTCAGCTGCTTTCAAATGATATTGACTTAGATTTGAGATTCTAAAGCTTTGTAAGAATATGCTATTTCCCTTCTAATATAAACAGATGTGCTTTGTTGAAATTCTCAGCTATAATTAAAATGGTAAAGGCAAGTCACAAACTCTTCTAAATCTTTAGGTTTCTGAAAAATTCAAGTGTAAAGTGCTAAATTTCAAACATTTTTTATTTGAAATTAATTGCTGATTTATATCCCAGTGCTTTTATCATCTGTGCATCTTTAGCTGGAAATGCACTTGGAAATGTGACAAATTTCATGCATCATTAAGCACTTTAAATAATTAATAGTTGATTATTTTCTCTTTTAAGATGGCCTCATTTATAAATCTGCCTCAGCAATGAGATTGGCCTTTAGGTTAAAAGGAAGCTGCATTTCTATTTAGAAATTCACTGTCTTTCTATTTTTCTGTTCTGTCCTCCCAAAACATGGCATGAGTTTCCAAGGTAACTTCATACCCAAAGATGGCTGTGGGTACTCAGAAATCACAATTGCATTCCTCTGAGCAGTAAGAACATGACCCTATGCCTTTATGGTGATTTCCAAGAATTCCTGCATGTCTTCCCTAACGTTTATCTGGCAAAACCTTTTTCAAGGTCACAGAGGCATCAACTGAGTCTGGAAGAATGTGGGATTGATTTTGTACTAGAATAACACAACAGAAGAATAGATCACTGATACAGGAGGCGGCTGGTAGTCAACACCACGTGATTAACTTAGCAAGTCACTTGGGTTATTTTCCTACAGGAATCTTGCTTCCTAGACTGTGGGGACCCTGAGGACACTATTTTTAGTGTCAGTAGAATCTAATTCAATGCCTTGGCACCTAGGAGACACTCTATTTACTGAAGGAGTGATTAAGGATGAATAAATAATTTAATCAACAAAGAGATGTTTGAAATTTAAAAAAAAAAAGACACTTTGCAAATGTCCTTCAGTAGTCTCATTATACCTGAGTTTTTTTCAGTTATTGAATCTAATTTTTATTACCATCAAAAGCTTAACAAATTAACAGAAGATCTGAGACTCTTCTGACATTTCAAATGAGAGAGATTTTTTTTTTCTTTGCCACTATTATAGGGCTATAAATTTTCATTAGCTAAGTCTGCCCATTCCCTAATGTGAATGTGGCTTTTTTCATTTTCAAAGGTTAATTGTGTTTTCAAATATCTACTTTTCCCCTCACTCACAGAGTACGCTATTTAAGCACAGTGACCTCATTCTTTTTCATATTTTACTAGCATTTATTCTAATCTTGTTACTGAGAGTTAAACATAATATTCTCCAAATCTAACTCAGCTGCTTTCAAATGATATTGACTTAGATTTGAGATTCTAAAGCTTTGTAAGAATATGCTATTTCCCTTCTAATATAAACAGATGTGCTTTGTTGAAATTCTCAGCTATAATTAAAATGGTAAAGGCAAGTCACAAACTCTTCTAAATCTTTAGGTTTCTGAAAAATTCAAGTGTAAAGTGCTAAATTTCAAACATATTTTTTATTTGAAATTAATTGCTGATTTATATCCCAGTGCTTTTATCATCTGTGCATCTTTAGCTGGAAATGCACTTGGAAATGTGACAAATTTCATGCATCATTAAGCACTTTAAATAATTAATAGTTGATTATTTTCTCTTTTAAGATGGCCTCATTTATAAATCTGCCTCAGCAATGAGATTGGCCTTTAGGTTAAAAGGAAGCTGCATTTCTATTTAGAAAACCATCCTTTATTTAGAGAGGATAATGAGTGACACTGTCAAGATTTATGCTTTGTCAAGGGCGAAAGGCTCAGCCAATGTTATACAAACATTAAGTGAAGAGATCAGTGATGACTGTAATAATGCAACGTTGAAATTGGTGTTTTTAGTGGCTGACCCCTGGGCCTCTTTGCTAAGCCACCGATTATCATTTATAAACAAGACACACCCATTGCGCAGTGCTCTCCTCTGAGCAGTTTGATAGCAGTGGCCCCTGAAACTGGAGGACCGCCCTTGCACCCACTGTCCATCAACACGAGGTTTGATTTCTTTCCTTTGTGCTGTCCTTCCTGGGGAGTTGAGTAAGACCTGGGGAGATTTAGAGAAGGATTTTGCTGGTGGCTCGGATGTTTAAGAATCTGCCTGCAATGCAGGAGACCCAGGTTTGATTCTTGGGTCTGGAAGATCCCTGGAGACAGGAATGGCTACCCCCTCCCACATTCTTGTCTAAGGAATTCCTTGGACAGAGGAAGGCTAAGTGACTTTCACTTTTTTGCTGAGAGGTTGACATTCTCCAGATTGTGAATACAATTCTCCAATTTCATGATAAACTTTCCAAGTTGTATCCATCTTGAAAGGAGTCTTCAGTAAAACACCGTGTAAGCTTCTATGACTAATCAGGTTCATACTTCAGAGGAAAGGACAAGAAACTAAGCTGTTCCTAGAAAGAAGTCCTAATGTCACAGTGCACACGTAGCTAAATAAGACTGTAGGAAGCCCCAAACCCAAGCCCCTCTCTACAGCAAGGCATTAAACAAGTCTCCATTTAAGCAAGACACTAACCTCAGAAGTCCCTCAAGTTCATAGGACAAAAGGTCAAAACCCAATTCAGAACAGCCAAACCAACCTTCCACTGGACTAACGAAAATAAAATGTTGCTTACTCGTCTGACCTCTAGTTCATCTCATAAAAACCTGCCCATCACCCTTTAAATGTACCTGAAAATGTAGAGTCCAGCATGAGTTGCTTCAGGGAACACTGTAGATGCTAAACAGAGTGGTGGTGATTTAGAGTCCAGAAAAAGAGCAGAAACACCTGGCCTGGAATTGACATCCGCAGTTGTTGGACAGGCTTTTCCACAAGTGAAGGGACAAAGAACCTGACTTGCAGATTTTGACAGTCCAAGCTCATCTGATCCTCTTAACAATCCAATAGGGTAAATACAATCCTTTCCAATTTCCAAATTGGAGTATGGTGGCTTAGAAAAGTTTTAAATTAACAATTGTAGTATCTATGTAAGTAAATGGCAACGGCTGTGTAGGTCCAAGGATTTGGGAAAGACAGATGGAGAAGAAAGGGAAAAAAATGTGACTAAAGAATTAAAACAATTACACAGACTGCATCGGTTGTAGTAAGGAGATATTAAGATAGCGGAATAAAATATAGAAAGTCATGAAATGCCAACTTCAGCTTATGTTTCTTAAAGAAAATTTTTCATTCTGGGAATCAGAAGTGGTCCCACCCACTTCTCAAAGAATCTGAAAGTGTACTTCAACTTGCAAATTATGAAACGCTGTTCGAATAATGGAGATGTTTCACTTTATTATAGATCCTTCTTATAGAGATAGTTAGCTGAAAGGCTAATAAAAATGTAGCTTGTGCCTAAAACCTTGGCCCTTCTGGACTTGTTCTGCTTTCTGAGTGGGCCGACTCTCCTCCAATTATGTGGGAAATATATAAATCTTGGAGCAGTGAAAGTCTTCAGGGAGGTATTGACTTTTTATGGATGTAATTATTTTATGAATGATCACAATGTTTTAAGCCTTAGAGTGATATTTCAAGAGAGTTATGGTGTTTCACTGCATTTATATTTTCCTGGATCCTTCAGTCCCCAGAAAGTTTCAGACCAGCAAGAGCAGGCTTCATAATTTCAGGGCTGAGCCCAGGGAAACTTGATATTAAGTAAGTAGAGATGACATTGGGAATGTGTATATGGACTCTTTCTTAACCAAACTCAGGCCTGGAAATGCAAAATGAATGGATTTATTACAATGGTAAGAACGTGTCTCAGAAGACCAGCAGCTGAAAGGCCACATGAACTCTAACAGCTTCCCCTCTCTTATACTTACCTCCTCATCTCTGCTTGTTTCTGTGTATCTGATTGTTCTCTCCTTCTTGAGAATAGTTTTGTTCATTTGTTTGTTTTTTTTATTTTATTTTAGTGAACAGTATTCTTTTGATCCACACCATTCAGTGGAAAATTTGATGGCTATATTTTATGCATTTCTATGCAAACAATAAAAAATGCCAACCCAGTCTGAGGTTGCAAACTGCAGGCTACAGATCATGGTCCCAGGCAGGGATGCTGATGTGGCTACCTCCAGTAAGGAGTCCAGTCCTAAGCTTAACCCCCACTATAGACTTCAGAGGTGGAGGAGACTTGCAGTATCACCCTGTATCCTCTTATATCCCAGAAACAAACATTGTGACCACAAAGTGAGCTCATTACTCCAGAAGCTCACTTCAGCTCAGTTCAGTTCAGTCACTCATTCGTGTCCGACTCCTTGCCACCCCATGAATCGCAGCATGCCAGGCCTCCCTGTCCATCACCAACTCCCGGAGTTCACTCAGACTCACATCCATCGTGTCAGTGATGCCATCTAGCCATCTTATCCTCGGTTGTCCTTTCTCCTCCTGCCTCCAATCCCTCCCAGCATTAGGGTCTTTTCCAAAGAGTCAACTCTTCGCATGATTGGCCAGAGTACTGGAGTTTCAGCCTTAGCATCATTCCCTCCAAAGAAAAAGACAAATATAATTGCTTCTGCAAAAGATGGAGACCTGCATGATGAGAATCAATTTTTCTCTTCTCCTCTACCATAAAGCAGTTGAAATGAGGAACGAAAATCAGAAATAGGATGAAGCTCACTAAGGACTGAAATGATGAAAGGGAATATTAAACATCATATATAGTGTCCTCTGAGGGTAATCAGAGGTGTGACAGTGGGACTAAGTTTTCATAGTGAATTTTGAGAGGAAATCCTGGTAAAATCCCAAGTTTCAAAGACCAGGGCTGGAAACAGAAGACACGTTTAAAGTAACTCCTTTGCATGAATTCACTGTGTTCTCCAAAGACCATCAATAGTCAGAAATGGCTGTATGACATCAAGGTGCACCTGAACCAACGGAAAGCATGTGAGAATGGAAGATTTTCTCAGACAGAACCTCACCAGCACAGGGAGGCTCTTCTCAATTGAAAGGTGTCAAATATCATGACAGTCCACCTGACTCCTGTGGCCAGTGGCAGGAACAGAAGCAGGCAGGTGAATAAAGATGACTTCCAAGAAGAACCCATCCATATGACGATGGGACCAATGGGACAGGGGACAGGAAGAAAGAAGGACCTTTTTTTAGAATTATTACTCCCAAAAAATTTCTTTGTCTTATCTATGAAACCTGGAAATCATAAAAGAAAGATAAATAGATCATTATTATTACTTAATGGATGGCACAAAGAGCAGTAAAAAGAACTATGCCACATGTCATGGCTTAAACAGTAAGCATTTATTCTGCACATGAGTCCCATGGGTCAATGAGAAAGACTAGACTCTGTTTCTACATTTAAAGGGTGCATTCGCAGATCTAGAAGTTGGTTGGCTGTCATTTGGGATGACATATGCGACTTGTCGTGTATATCAAACCACCTGTGTGCTTAGTTGCTCAGCTGTGTCCTACTCTTTGCAACCCCATGTACTGTAGCCCACCAGGCTCTTCTGTCCATGAGAATTCTCCAGGCAAGAATACTGGAGTGGGTTGCCATGCCCTCCTCCAGGGGATCTTCCCAACCTAGGGATCAAACTCAGGTCTCCCACATTGCAGGTGGATTCTTTGCATCTGAGCCACCAGGGAACTACAATGAGCCTTTACCCTGAAAGAAGCAGAACTTCTGGGGGAGAAGTTCAGCGCCCCTTGGAGCATAGACTTAGAACAACACAAGCCACTTTGCTTTTCCTTCTACTCAGGAATGCAACTGACAGACTCAATCCAGATTCAAAGGGTAGAAAATATATCCATCTTTTAATGGTAAGAGTTGCAAGGTAATATTTCCAGTGGTGTGGACAAAGGAAGAGGTGAAATTTGAAATGAGTTTTGCAATTAATATATCAGAACATACAAAAATTTAAAAAAAATTTAAATAATTATTTTGAGAATAAATTGATAGAAAGTATCTACTTGACCTCTGAAGCAATATTTTAAAATGTGAGAGTGAAAATAGGTGAATAAGATTTTAAGTCAAAAGAAAAGAGGAGGTTAACTTAAGAAAAAATAGATGTTACCATACCATAATTTAAGATGCCTATAAAAGTGATACAAGTTATAATTGGTGATGCAAACTAGTGAATCTGAAGGAGTCTAGGAGTTTCTTACTGAATAGAGAAGAATAGCAGATATGAATAGCAATTAGAGAACAAATGATGAAAATGAACCCTGAAGTCAGAGCTGTAAACTCCTCATGGTTTCTCTGAAAGTACATGACACAAATAGAGGGAAACACTAATAAAAATTTAATAAAAAGAAAATATTTTGAAGCTGAGGAAAGATGTAAACAGGTTAAAGAAGTCATTGAGTGTCAGGAAAAATATAATAAAAGCAAGAGAAACAAACTACTGTATAATATTTGATTGTATGTATATACAATTTTTTATCCATTTACCTGCTAACAAACACTCTCATTGCCTCCATGTCTTGACCATTGTGAATAATGCTGCAGTGAATGTAGGGGAACAGGTATCCCTTCCAAATACCGATTTCAATTCTATTGGAAAATACAAGGAAGTGAGATTACAGGATCATATGGTAGTGCTATTTTTAACTTTTTAATCTCCATATTTTCCAAAGTGGCTGTGCCATTTTACGTTCCCACCAGCAGTGCACAGAGCTTCAATTTTTCCACACCTTTGCCAACACTTATCTTTTCATTCCTTTTTAAAAAAAATAGTATCCATTCTAACAGATGAAATGGTATCCCAATGTGGTTTTGATGTGCATTTCTCTGATCATCAGTGATCTTGAGCAACATTTTGTATATCTGTTGGCCATTTGTATGTCTGTTCACGTTCATTGCCCATTTTTAAATCAACCTATTTTTTATTTTTACTTTTTGCTGTTGAATCCTATGTGTTCCCTGCATCGGAGAAGGCAATGCACCCCACTCCAGTACTCTCGCCTGGATAATCCCATGGATGGAGGAGCCTGGCGGGCTGCAGCCCATGGGGTCGCTGGGAGCAGGACTGAGAGGCTTCACTTTTTACTTCCCCTGTATATTTTGGAAATTAACCCCTTCTGAAACATTGGATTTGCAAATACTTTTTTCCCTTTCTGTAGGTTTCCTTTTACTCTATTGATTGTTTCCTTTGCTCTAAGGAAATCCTACAATTTGTGATGACATTGATGCATGTGGAGGAGGTTATGTTCAGTGCAATATCAGTCACAAAGGGATAAACACTGTGTGATTCCACTTACATGAGATATTTAATGTAGCTAAACTTCTAGAGACAGAACACAGAATGCTGGCTGCTAGGGAAAGGGCTGAGGAGTGGGGGGAGGGGGAGAAATGGAGAAGTGTTGCTCAGTGGGAACAGAGCTATAGTTACACCCGATAACTATAAGAATGACTCGAGAGGTCTGCTATACAGCAGGGTGCTCATAGTTAACTACAATATTGTACACTTCAAAATGTGTTAAAATGAGAGATACATGCTGTGTTCTTAGCAGAAAAATGTAGCAAAGGAACAAAGGAACGTTTTGGTCATGTTTGGGATATTTATTACCTTGATTGTGGAGATAATATTATGGGGGGATTGATTTTTCCAGACTAACCAAACCTGTATACATTAAATATATGCAGTTTATCATAAGCCGATTATACGTCATTAAAACTCTGAATAATATTTCAATAAAATAGAGCAACATGTAGCTGTAAAAGACAAATTAGAGAAAATATGAAATTAATGACTTTAAAAATTTAGAACATCCTAATTATCAAATTTCATTTATTTAGATAAACACTATAATATAAAAGCCAGGCTTCCCAGATGGCATTAGTGGTAAAGAACCTGCCTGCCAATACAGGTGACATAAGAGATGCAGGTTCGATCCCTGGATTGGGAAGATTTCCTGAGGAGGGGATGGCAACCCATTCCAGGATTCTTGTCTGGAGAATCTCATGGACAGAGGAGCCTGGTGGGTTACAGTCCATAGAGTTGCAAAAAGCTGGATAAAAATGAGGCGACTTAGCACACACACACACTCTTACAACAGTCACTAACAAAAAAGAATCAAACACAAATACATGAAAAGGCAGAAAATCTATAGCGAAGTTAAAGACAAGTCCTTTAAAACTTAGAAAGGATGGATGATTCTTATTCCAAATCATGAAAGGGAATTAAAAATTAAAAGTTGAATGTCCTCCATTTGCTATTATAAATCCAGCATAAGGCTGGGAATGAACCTAGTCAAAGCAATTCAAAGAACAGTGTATCTTCAAATGTGCATGCTGACATCCTGACTATAATTTAAACAGATTTATTTTAACTTTATTTAGAAATGTTTTATTGTGATCATAATATAATAATTCAAGAACATTTTAACACTAGCAGAAAACTAATACTATACACCATTAGACTGATAATTGCAGTAAAAGGTGTATTAATGTTTTGAGTAATTCTAAAACAGATCTCATAAAACTAAAAGTCTA
>SJYC01085801.1:0-24637 GCA_006408675.1 Madoqua kirkii | reverse complement strand
GCCAACTTGTACATTACTTTTGGGAAGCCGTTTGCTTGTACTTATTATGTATAGATTATGTAGGTGTATAATCTATGATTCACAAATCCTTCTCCTGAGTATACCCTCCCAGAGAAATTCACAGGTTCACAAGGTGAAATTCGTGGAAGTAATCTTGGTTTTATTATCTGTTGTATCCCAAGTTGGGAGCAACCTAAATGTTAATTCTATGAAAATAGGCAAATAAAATGTGATGCTTACATGAAGAGAATACCATGCAAAAATTAAAAGCAATATATTCTACCTACATATAGCAACCCTGGTGGTCTTAAATACTTAGGGTTATGCTTAAAAAAGAGAGAAGACCATCTGTAACACAATAGCGTTTATGTAATTTTGAAACACATACATCCAAGACATCATGGCAGTCATTCAACAAAGCACTGAGTGACTATTAGAGGCCACACACTGTTCTAAATTCTGGAGTTTACCAAGGGACAAAAAAGAATGAAAATATCCTTGTCCTGATAGAAACTAACAATAAACTAACTAAATTAGATAACAACAGAAAGTATAAGGATTACAGGAAATAAAAGGATAGGCAAGGGCTGAACAAGCAAAGGTGATTGAGCAGCAGCTGTCAATGTGAAGAGAGGAAAATCAGAATTTGAGGAGAGCTTTTCATAGAGAAGGCAAGTGATGCCAAACGCTGCGGAATGAACAAGAGGAGGACCAAAGGACTGACACCAGCCGTGAACTCTGACATCACAGTAACCCATCAAGAGCAGCTTTCCTGGGGCTGCAGGGTCCTCATCTTGTGAGGAGATGAGGTAAAGTGGATACAGCAAACAAGTACAACCCTTTCAAGGTGTGCTGTGCAGAGAAACAGAAAACGAGGCACCAGCAACTGAGGACCCTTGCTCAGGAGCAGGTGTGCCGTGGAGTTTCAACGTGGAGTGTTACATCAGTGACTGCAAGAAAGAGAGGGAGTAGTGATGAAGGGGAAGACAGAATAGTTGCAGCTGCAAAATATTCACCAAAGTGAGCAGGATTGGTACCCCAGGTAAGAGAGCAGTCATCACCTTTGCATGGAGAAGGCACTCTGCCATCGTCAGAATGGAGCATCCAGCCTGTGGATACAGGTGTGTGGAGTCAGGGGACTTGATGGCAGGAAAATGAGCTTGTCCTCATCATTTCTTCTCTCCATAAAATGTGAGGCAGGACTCTCAGCTGCAATATAGAGTTTCTAAAAAGTTGTATTCAAGTAGTTTCACCCCCTTGAGCTGTGAGTCCTGAGTTCAGAGCCCAAACGTGTTCAGATGTTTTCAGAGGCCCCTTTTCCCCACCCCATCCCAGAAGGTGAACCTTGGGAGATGCAACTTGGATTTATCTACACATATGGCTCATAGACCTGCCCTTACTCACAGACAGAGACAGTGGAATTCCAAAGATGAAGGTGGAAAATGTTTCTGATTCATGAAAGAGGAAAATGAACTTTAAAAAGGGGAAAGAAAAGGAACCAAAAGCCAAATCATCACATGATCATTAATTTATCCTGCTGCTGCTGCTAAGTTGCTTCAGTCGTGTCCGACTTTGTGCAACCCCATAGATGGCAGCCCACCAGGCTTCCCCGTCCCTGGGATTCTCCAGGCAAGAACACTGGAGTGGATTGCCATCTCCTTCTCCAAAGCATGAAAGTGAAAAGGGAAAGGGAAGTCGCTCAGTCATGTCCAACCCTTAGCGACCCCATGGACTGCAGCCTACCAGGCTCCTCCATCCATGGGATTGTCCAGGCCAGAGTACTGGAGTGGGGTGCCATTGCCTTCTCCATTAATTTATGGTGAGCAGAATATTTGTCAATGTGGGCAGCACAGTAGTGGATTTTGAAATCAGTGTACTGGGGTCAAGATTAGTATTTTTTAAATGTAAAAAAATGAAAGAGAAGAGAAAAAATGAAAATTTGAGCACACATCTCATAGAGTCACATGTATGTATGAGCACTGTGTCATGCACGATGTAGGTTATACTCACACTGTCAGTTATTCAAACAATGCTGTGGTAGGAGAAACAAACACTTAGAGAGGTGGTTTCTAATTTCTTGGAAAGACAGTGTCCCTTGGAGTGCTAGGCTGCGGATGAAATCAAATGTGGCATCCATAAGGTGTGAATTTTTATGCCTCCAATGGCTGGAAGCACGTATTTTATAATTCTTTTTATTGGTGTGTAGTTGCTTTACAATACTGTGTTGTTTTCTTCTGTACAATGAATTGAATCAGCTATAGGTATACACATATCCCCTCCTTGTTGAACCTCCTTCCCATTGCTCTCCCCATGTCATCCCTCTAGGTCATCACAGAGCACCAAACTGAGCGCCCTGTGCGATACAGCAGGTTCCTACTAGCTATCTATTTTAATCACGGGAGTGTATATATATGTCAATCCCCATCTCCCAGTCCATCCTGTGCGTCCATGTCCACAAATCCGTTCTCTACATCTGCATTTCTATTCATACTCTGCAGATAGTTTCATCTAAACCAAAAATGATACAGATGAGCATTTATTTTTACTTCTCATCCTATAAATAGTGCATTTTCAGTTGTTTTTAAACCTTGTCTGAATTTTCTCTGAAATCCATTTTACGATTAGAAAATACTTGTTGAAATGTAGTGTATGAGAGATTTTTCTTCTTGCACGTATTAGCTAACACTCAGCTTGCGCGAGCTGTGATGAGGTGAAAAGGCAGCCGTGAAGACGCTGCCTTGTACTGTCTGCAGGACACTGTGGGCGAGCTTTCTCATCACTCCACCATTTTGTTTGTTCTTCACTGCCCTTCAAACTGCATTTCAATATCCTCTGGGTTTGTCTGAACTGAAATGGACATATTCACAAATAAGATTTAGAAAAAAACTAAAACAAAATGTGCAGATTCTCAAAGACTTTCTACCATTCAAACTATTTCATAAGAGAGGTAATAGAAGTGTAACCATAACTCCTCCCCTTTTGCAAGGTGATGATATTTTCTGGAGAACTATTATCTCTCTTTATATGCTCATATTTTCCATTTGAAACATTATAGAATTGTGTATATTGAATCACATTTATTATTTTCCTTAATTATATCTGACTTTTATTCCCTCCTTTTTGAGACAGAAAATGCAGAAGCTGTGTTCTGTAACCTATTTCTGCAAATCTCTATCTTGGTTACTCCTTCCAAGACATTTTAAAAGACTCCAATCACTTTTGTTGAGTTTTAAATTACTAAAAAATATGCAATGCAGATTTTAGTTTTATATCACAGCAGAAGCAAAGCATCCACTCATTTACCCATGCCCACCCAGCCTGACACTGCCTCAGTACCCGACTGACTTATTCCCAGTGTTCTGGTGCCCGATGAACAGTCAGCCATGCAACATTCCCAGGCTCAGGACAGAGACTTATTTTGGCCACAACTGTCTTTGAAAGAGCATTGTCTTACTTAGAAATAGAAATAATCTTGAGAGCAGCATGAGCACCATTGAAACAGGAAAAAAAGAAGAAGAAAGCTTAGGTAAATTCTTGATGCTCTTCGAAAAGCAAAGAGAGAGAGACTCCTTCAGGAGATAAACTCATCCTAAGGGCATTATGTGCTGGGGACTGGTGCTGGAATCCCAGTGCATTCAAATGCACTCTTTCCTCCTGCTAAACTTCACAAGAGGCTGCCTTTTGCCTTCTGCCTTTTGCTAAACATTTGAAGAAGTAATTGACAAAAATTTTCCAAAATTAACGACAGACAGCAACGCCCAGGAAGTTCAGAGCACATCAAGCAAGATAAATACCAAAAAGATGTACACTGGGGCATGTCATAGTCAAACTACAGAAAACAAAAGCCAAGACAAAGTCTTGAAAGAAGCCCAGATGAAAAAAATGTCACCTATAGAGGATCAAGGGTAAGTACTAGGGCAGACTTCTCATCAGAAATTATGCAAACAAGCGGAGAATGGAGAGAAATGTTTACTGTTGAAAGAAGAAAGCCAAAGCTGGAAAATTAGATTTCAAAAGGATATATTGATTCTATGGGAGGGGGGCGTGTTATCTTAAAAAATTTTTGTATATAATTGGTCTGTAATAAACCGCACATGTCCAAATCGTATAATTTAATATATTTTGACATGTGTATACACCTGTGAAGCCTTCGCTGCATCCAAGATGATGAATACATCAGCCACCCTCTTGAAGTCTTTTTGTGCCTCTCTGTAATTCCTGGGCCACCTTGCCCTTCCTCCCCAGGCAATCTGCACTCTGCTTTCCTCCTTCACTCCTGTAACTTCATGTAAATGGATTCAAGCAGTATATTCTTTTATGTTTGGTTTTTTCCACTCAGCATAATTATTTTGGGAATTATCCACATTGTAGTATCAAAGTTGACTCCTCATTATTATGGTGGTAGATTTCGTTCATGGATATTCCACAACTGTCACCTATTACCTGGCCTTTGGGGTTGTTTCCAGTTTAGGGCTTTTATGAATAAAGGAGCTGTGGACGTTGAAAGAAGTAAAAAGAGTGAATCCCCACTTTCAAGCCCAGTGGTCAGGACTCCACTGTGGGTGGCACGGGTTTGATCCATGGTCAAGGAACCAAGATCCCGCGGGCTGCACTGTGTGTGGCCAAAACCACAAACAAATACAGCAGAGGAGAAGGAGGAGGAGGGAAGTCATTGTCCCACAGACCCCTCCAGCTGAGCCAATAGGACTACAGAAAAGGAGGTTCAACTACTGAAACGTGATTTTCCCAGTTCTCTTCTTTCCTCTGCTGAGATCATCACACAGACACATGCATTCTCACTCCTTGGCCCCATCTCTCCCCACGCCCCTACGCCCAGCTTTCCTCTCTACTACAACTCCCAAAATCACACTAGAAGACTAAAATCTCTGCAAACTCGCACACCGCCTAACATGAGCATGGCTCCCTGCCACCCTGTGCTCCAGCGACCCTCTGATGCACAGCAGAGTGCTCACCCGGCGGCTGGTGACTTGTCATCATCCACACTGGAGCACCATCTGGAGTCCTGAGACCCCGTGCTGTGCTCCCACACTCTAGACTTCCAGCTTGTTCACTTGCATGTTCCCACAGCAGCTCCTCTCCAGGTTCACCACATCTGCCAGGCCCTGACCCTTCACGTTTGCAGTCTCTCCAGGATGCACCCGGGCTCACCTTGCCCTCATTGTCTGCGCTGTGAACAACACTCTGGCTGACACTTAGCTGTTTTCCTTTTGTCCTCGCACCTCATGCCTTCACCTTCATTGTTGAATCATCCACTGTTTGCCCTACAGCTCAGATGCTTGACTTGGTTGACACAGTTGCAAATGCTGCCATAAGACCCTTTTCTTCCATCATTCATTGTATCTTCTTAATAAAGTACCATTCCAACATTTAACTCACTGGTTATTTTAAATAAACGTTCAGTTCAGTTCAGTCGCTCACTTGTGTCCGAATCTTTGCGACCCCATGAATAACAGCACGCCAAGCCTCACTGTCCATCACTAACTCCTGGACTTCACTCAGACTCATGGCCAGACTCGAGTCAGTGATGCCATCCAGCCATCTCATCCTCTGTTGTCCCCTTCTCCTCCTGCCCCCAATCCCTCCCAGCATCAAAGTCTTTTCCAGTGAGTCAACTCTTCGCATGAGGTGACCAGAGTACTAGAGTTTCAGCTTTAGCATCATTCCTTCCAAAGAAATCCCAGGGCTGATCTCCTTCAGAATGGATTGGTTGGATCTCCTTGCAGTCCAAGGGACTCTCAAGAGTCTTCTTCAACACTGCAATTCAAAAGCATCAATTCTTTCGCGCTCTGCCTTCTGCACAGCCCAACTCTCACATCCATGACCACAGATTAAACCATAGCCTTGACTAGATGGACCTTAGTTGGCAAAGTAATATCTCTGCTTTTGAATAAACTATCTAGGTTGGCCATAACTTTTCTTCCAAGAAGTAAGCGTCTTTCAATTTCATGGCTGCAATCATCACTTGCAGTAATTTTGGAGCCCCAAAAACCAAAATCTGACACTGTTTCCACTGTTTTCCCATCTATTTCCCATGAATTAGTTGGCAAAGTAATGTCTGTGCTTTTGAATATACTATCTAGGTTGGTCATAACTTTTCTTCCCAGGAGTAAGCATCTTCTAATTTCATGGCTGCAGTCACCATCTGCAGTGATTTTGGAGCCAAAAAAAAACAAAGTCTGCCACTGTTTCCACTGTTTCCCCATCTATTTCCCATGAAGTGATGGGACCGGATGCCATGATCTTCGTTTTCTGAATGTTGAGCTTTAAGCCACTTTTTTCACTATTCATTTTCACTTTCATCAAGAGGCTTTTTAGCTCCTCTTCACTTTCTGCCATAAGGGTGGTGTCATCTGCCCATCTGAGGTTACTGATATTTCTCCCAGCAATCTTGATGCCAGCTTGTGTTTCTTCCAGCCCAGCATTTCTCATGATGTACTCCGCACAGAAGTTAAATAAGCAGGGTGACAGTATATAGCCTTGACGTACTCCTTTTCCTATTAGGAAAAAGTTTGTTGTCCCATGTCCAGTTCTAACTGTTGCTTCCTGACCTGCATACAGAATTCTCAAGAGGCAGGTCAGGTGGTCTGGTATTCCCATCTCTTTCAGAATTTTCCACAGTTTATTGTGATCCAGTCAAAGGCTTTGGCTTAGCCAATAACCAGAAATAGATGTTTTTCTGGAACTCTCTTGCTTTTTCCATGAGCCAGCGGATGTTGGTAATTTGATCTCTGGTTCGTCTGCCTTTTCTAAAACCAGCTTGAACATCAGGGAGTTCACGGTTCACGTATTGCTGAATACGTGGCTTGGAGAATTTTGAGCATTATTTTACTAGCATGTGAGATGAGTGCAATTGTAAGGTAGTTTGAGCATTCTTGGGTATTGCCTTTCTTTGGAATTTGAATGAAAACTGACCTTTTCCAGTCCTTTGGCCACTGCTGAGTTTTCCCAATTTGCTAGCAAATTGAGAGCAGCACTTTCACAGCATCATCTTTCAAGATTTGAAACAGCTCAACTGAAATTCCACCACCTTCACTAGCTTTGTTCGTAGTGATGCTTTCTAAGGCCCACTTGACTTCACATTCCAGGATGTCTGGCTCTAGAAGAGTGATCACATCATCATGATTATCTGGGTTGTAAAGATCTTTCTTGTACAGTTCTTCTGTGTATTCTTGCCACCTCTTCTTAATATCTTCTGCTTCTGTTAGGTCCATACCATTTCTGTCCTTTATCAAGCCCATCTTTGCATGAAATATTCTCTTGGTATCTTTAATTTACTTGAAGAGATCTCTAGTTTTTCCCATTCTGTCCTTTTCCTCTATTTCTTTGCATTGATTGCTGAAGAAGGCTTTCTTATTTCTTCTTGCTATTCTCTGGAACTCTGCATTCAGATGCCTATATCTTTCCTTTTCGCCTTTGCTTTTCGCCTCCCTTCTTTGCACAGCTATTTGTAAGGCCTCCGGAGACAGCCATTTTGCTTTTTTGCATTTCTTTTCCATGGGGATGGTCTTGATCCCTGTCTCCTGTGCTATGTCATGAACCTCATTCCATAGTTCATCAGGCACTCTATCTATCAGATCTAGGCCCTTAAATCTATTTCTCACTTCCACTGTATAATCATAAGGGATTTGATTTAGGTCATACCTGAATGGTCTAGCGGTGTTCCCTACTTTCTTCAATTTGAGTCTGAATTTGGTAATAAGGAGTTCATGATCTGAGTCACAGTCAGCTCCTGGTCTTGTTTTTGTTGACTGTATAGAGCTTCTCCACCTTTGGCTGCAAAAAATATAATCTATCTGATTTTGGTGTTGACCATCTGGTGATGTCCATGTGTAGAGTCTTCTCTTGTGTTGTTGGAAGAGGGTGTTTGCTATGATCAGTGCATTTTCTTGGCAAAACTCTATTAGTCTTTGCCCTGCTTCATTCCACATTCCTAGACCAAATTTGCCTGTTACTCCAGGTGTTTCTTGACTTCCTACTTTTGCATTCCAGTCTCCTATAATGAAAAGGACATCTTTTTTGGGTGTTAGGTCTTAAAGGTCTTGTAAGTGTTCATAAAACCATTCAACTTCAGCTTCATCAGCGTTACTGGTTGAGGCATAGACTTGGATAACTGTGATATTGAATGGCTTGCCTTGGAAATGAACAGAGTTCCTTCTGTCATTTTTGAGCTTAAGTGCTGAATTTTGGACTCTTTTGTTGACCATGATGGCTACTCCATTTCTCCTGAGGGATTCCTGCCTGCGGTAGTAGATATAATGGTCATCTGAGTTAAATTCATCCATTCTAGTCCATTTTAGTTCGCTGATTCTTAGAATGTCTACATTCACTCTTGCCATCTCTTGTTTGACCACTTCCAATTTTCCTTGATTCATGGACCTGATATTCCAGGTTCCTATGCAATATTGCCTTTACAGCATTGGACTGTGCTTCTATCACCAGTCACATCCACAGCTGGGTATTGTTTTTGCTTTGGCTCCATCCCTTCATTCTTTCTGGAGTTATTTCTCCACTGATCTCCAGCAGCATATTGGGCACCTACTGACCTGGGGATTTCCTTTTCTGTTATCCTATTATTTTGCCTTTTCATACTGTTCCTGGGGTTCTCAAGGCAAGAATACTGAAGTAATTTGCCAAGTAATAAACATTACTTCCCTCCAATTGACTATCAATGTATTTACCTGAGATGCAGATCCCTATTTTTAATTTTAAAAATAAAATATAGTTTCTAGGTATTGCTGCATACAGATATTCATATGTGCACTGCACTGCTGAGGGGCAGAATGTAAACCGATTATCTGGACTGAGGCACATGGCTAATTTGGATAATTTACATTTTGGATAATTTGTTCTAAATAAGAAAAAGTTCTTTGGTAATTGGTCCACCCAGAGGAGATGTCTTTTTTTGTAATTTAAGCAATTCTGGTATTATGTTTTTTCCAGCATGAATTTCTTCTCACCTCCCTCCAATACACACACATAGACACAGACACTCACATACACAGACACTTCATCATTTCCACCAATGCCTTCTCTTCATCTCACAAGGCTCAAACTCCTCTTATTGTTTAGATTTTTCTACATTCATGCATTCTTCACCTAACCACCTTGATCTTTCTTTGGAATTTTCCTCCAGCTTGCTCTCTCTTACATGAAGCTTTCTAGCATTATTAATCTGAAAAACAGTCAGAACAGGAAAAGACTTGCCGAGTAACTTTTGTAACAGAATGTAACTTTTCTAACAGAATGAATCCCTGAGCCAGGGATTTTCTGAATACCAACTAGGTTAGGGAAATTGTAAAATTAATTGAAATACATGTTATTACAAAGAAAAATATTGTCAATCAGTTTGTTTTTAAAATATGTCAACATAACGAGCATAGTATATCATTCTGTTTCTTTGTTATGCCATCAGTTTCTTTCGTTAATGTCTTACAGTTTTCAGAGTACAGGTCATTCACTTCCTTGGTTAAATTTATTCCTTAGTGAAAGTGAAGTCACTCAGTTGTGTCTGACTCTTTGTAACCCCATGGACTGTAGCCTACTAAGCTCTTCCATCCGTGGGATTTTCCAGGCAAGAATACTGGAGCGGATTGCCATTTCCTCCTCCAGGAGATCTTCCCAACCCAGGAACTGAACCCGAGCCTCCCACAATGTAAGCAGATGCTTTACCATCTGAGCCACTGGCGAAGTCCTTGCTCCTGCTGCTACTGCTAAGTCGCTTCAAGTCCTTAGTATCTGATTATTTTTATGTAATTGTAAATGGATTTTTTTCTCAATTTCTCTTTCAGATAGTCCATTGTTAGTGTGTAGAAATGCAACAGGTTTCTATATATTAATTTTGTGTCATTCAACTTTACTGAATTCACGTATTACTCCTAATGGTTTTCTGGCAGCATCTTTAGGATTTTCTAGATATAGTATTCATTTGCAAGCGGTGACAGTTTTTCTTCCCTTCTGGCTTTAATTATCTTTATTTCTTTTTCCTCTCTGATTGCTATGGCTAGGACTTTCAATACTATAAAAAAAAGTGGTGAGAGTGGGCATCCTATTTTTTTGGTTTGTTTGTTTCAGTGATTGAATTCTTTACCTCTGTGTAGTTCTTTATATTTTCTCTTTGGCAAACTTCCCACTGTGTTTATCTGTTCTCTCAAATTCTCTGAGCACCCTTAAGATCATTATCTTGAACTCTTTATTGGGTAAGATTGCTTCTCTCCACTTACCTTGTTTCTTCATTTGAAGCATATTGCTGTATCACCTCATTTTGCTTAATTATTTTTTGTTTAAGTTTATATTTATTAGACAGGGTGACTATAAAGATGACTGAATGCCAAAGAATTGATGCTTTTGAATTTTGATGCTAGAGAAGACTCTTGAGAGTTTCTTGGACTGCAAGGAGATCAAACCAGTCAATCCTAAAGGAAATCAGTCCTGAATATTCTTTGGGAGGGCTAGTGCTGAAGCTGAACGCTCCAATACTTTGGCCACCTGATGCAAAGAGCTGACTCATTGGAAAAGACCCTGATGCTGGGAAAGATTTAAGGCAGAAGGACAAGAGGGTAACAGAGGATGAGATGATTGAATGGCATCATCAGCTCAATGGACATGAGTTTGAGCAAACTGGGAAATAGTGATGGACAGGGAAGCCTGGAGTGCTGCAGTCCGTAGGCTCACAAAAAGTGAGACACGACTGACCCACTGAACACAGCAAAGGTGACTGTGCTTCCCAGCCTTAGAGAAGCAGCACCGTCACATAGGCGGCATCCTGCAGATCACTCCCCTCTGCCTTCCAGAGTTGAGGGTGCCTCCCATTTGGATTGCACGCACCCCTCTGTTGTGGCTGGGCTGACTACAGGCACACCGGTGGACGGGGCCAGTCCCTGGCCTGATTGGCTGCTAGGCCCTGCCTTGTACAGAGGTCACCGGCCCACTTCCTTGGCTGGTGGTCCTGGTGAGCCCAGGACTGGCACCATCCTTCTAAGCATGGAACCAGGTCCCAGAGAGGCTGCTTGAAGGACAAGGGAGGCTCCAGAGCTACTGCCAGCACACTGTGGGTGTGACTGGGTGCCCATGTGGCTCGCTGCTCTGCCTGGTGTGTCCTGGACCTGGTACCGACTGCACAATGGGAGGGCAAGCCCTCATCACTAATAGACTGAAAGGAGAACTCCAAAATGGTGCTAGCTAACTCCAGGTCCTTGAAGTAAAATGAACTCCCAAATTTGGCTACCACCAGCATTTACATTCCCAGAGGGAGTCCCAGTTACCTCCTGCCTCTCCAGGAGGCTCTCCAAGATCAGGAAGTCTGATCCAACTGTCTCTCATTTCACTGCTTCTCTACTGGATCTCGAAGCAGGTGAGATTCTGTGTGAGCCTTTCAAGAGCAAACTTTTGTTTCCTACAACCCTCTAGCTCTCCCATATGCAAATCTCACTGGCTTTCAAAGCCAAATGTTCTTGGTGCAGAATCCCAGGTCTAGGAAGAACCTCTCAGGTTTTGATTATCCTCCTGTGTGTGAGTTTCCCACCTGGGGATATGGAACTTTATTGCATCTCCATCACTCCTACTCATCTCATTGCCGTTCTTTCACTATATCTTCCGTTGTGAAAAGACTTTTTTCTTAGTTTTCAGGTCATTCTTACAGTTGCTTTGTAATTACTGTGTAATTTTGATGTGTCTGTGGGAGGTAAGGTCAGGGCTTTCTTATCCCACTCTCTTGGCCACACTCCCCATCCCTGAATTTTGAGTAGCCAAAGAAAATGTTGGGTCAGTCCCTCTATACAGCTGAATCTGCGGTATAAATGCCCAAGTAAGCTGGAAATTGACACTGCATTAGGTCATCAGCTTCATGAGTGTTACTTAAAGGATATTTAACACAGGACAGAAATAACGAATACTACCAGTTTTTGCTTCTGTGTTTTTTAAAGAAAAAGGATTAAAATGGGACTGTTTTATCATTTTTTTTATCCTCATATGGTACCACATAATTAGTTATATTATAGATCACTTGCATCATTTTAGCATTTGCTTGGGCATCAGTGACATGGGAAACATCCATCATCACTTTCTTATTCCATTCCAACTGTTAAAAATCTATAGTGCACAAGGCACTGGTGTTTCATGCACAAGAAGCTTACAGTATACAACTGGAAATTTAAGACAATCATCCCTCCATTCCCTTCAGCATCTGGGTCCACCAAAGAATGGAATTTTCTTGGGGGGATCATGTCTGAAAAAAGTTATGCATTGGCAATTCCTATTTACCTGTTTCCTGTAGAAAGTTGGGCTTTCCCTGTAGCTCAGTTGGTAAAGAACCTGCCTACAATGCAGGAGACCCAAGTTCAATCCCTGGGTTGGGAAGATCCCCAGGAGAAGGAAATGGCAACCTACTGCAGAATCCTTGCCTGGAAATTCTCATGGACAGAGGAGCCTGGTGAGCTGCAGTCCATGGGGCCGCAGAGAGTCGGGCACTTCTGAGCACCTAGCACTTACTTACTGTAGAAAGTTAAAAAGAAAAGAAAAAAGTGGTATACAGGAAAAAGATAACAGCAAGTGTATCATGAATATTTCTGCCATTAATTGAAATTATTCAGTAACTCCAAACATCTGAAAGATCATATCCAATCTCAAGCTTTTAAAAATTCAAATATTTCTAATTGTCTAGTTTTTGATTCTTCATCTGCTATGTGTGAGTATCTATCTGGAAACCAACTAAGGCAGAGCAGTGAAATGTTATACATTAATCTGCTGGGCAGCTCCAGGCCTGTTACTGCTTTATGAATTCTGAGTTTTCCCTCAGGCAAGTAGGCATCAAAACAAAAGGGAGAACTTTTGAACCAAAGCACCAACTCACATGGGACATGTTTAACTTCATAATTAAACATATTTTCTCCTCTTCCATTGATTCCCTCAGAGTAAAGAAGAGAAGAGAGATTTCCCTTTCTTTTCAGTTACCAGCTGTTTCTTTATCATCTCTGATGACCAGCTCCAATTCATTTCACTGCCCTGACCTCCATGTTTAGCAGGGGTCTATCCAGGCATGGCTGGACAATTATCTACAAATAGGATAGCTGGACAGAGGGTTCTACAATGGAGATATGAGTACAACTGTGGCCTGCTAAAAATACAAGATCAGAACACAGACCCCTTTCGGTGGGGTAACCACAGAACTCCTATAACTGTCCCTCCCGGGATCTTAGAAAGGATCCACCTCTATTTCAGAAGGCAAGAGTGGGCTGTACGCACATTATACCCATGTAGCTCCTGAGATGGGTGGTGACAGATGGAACAGATGGTAATGGGCAGAACCATAGCCCAGCCAGGATGAAAGGAGAGAAAGGATTACATTCCAAGTAAGCACTTCTAATCATCTGCTTCTTTTTAATATGGGTAATGTATCTGTCTTCTAAATATTGAATATGAAGCATACTGTATTTCCATCTAGGACTTCAAGATGATATCAATCTTGTGCCAAAAGACACCCACCATCTCAGTTTCTACTATTATTAGAGTATTAATGTCATTACAATGTGCTTAGTTCTAGAAAGTATGGTTAAAATTTATTCCTTGCAATCATTTCTTCTGAAACACTTGCTCCATGGATAAAACAGAAATGCAATTTTGACTGTAAAGCAACTATACTTGAGCAAACTACATTTTAAAAATAGGAAAAAAGAAATGGAACTTTGAAAGAAACTGTTATTTTTTTCAGGTGAATTTCATTATTCCCTTGTATTTCACAGCATTATTCCTAATGCGAAGTGGAATAGTGGAAAAAATCCGAAAACAATGGATTTTTTTACCTTTTTTTATTTTATATTGGACTATAGCAATTAACAATATAATAGTTTCAGATGCACAACAAAGGGACTCAGCCATACAAATACATGTATCCTTTCTCCCCGAAACTCCCCTCCCATCCAGACTGCCACATAGCATTTAGCAGAGTTACCTGGGCTGTACAGTAGGTCCTTACTGGTTATCCGTTTTAAATATAGCAGTGAGTACATGTCGATGCCAAACTCCCTAACTATCCCTTCCCCCACCCTTCTCATCTGGCAACCATAAGAGAAAACAATGAATTTTAAGCATAGCCCTGCTATGTAATATTGAAGAACATTTATTTAACCTCTCTGAGATGCACTTTAAGAAAAAACCAAGGAATGGCATTAGTTCTCTTACAAACTTAATTTGAGGATTAAATCCAATCATGATTAATGTTAACCTGCCAACAGTGAGACAGTTAACAAGTACTAAGTATTTGTCAAATGTAATATATTTGTCAAATACAAGAATAGATAATATTATTATCATTATGTTTATCATCTCTATTTCTATTAAGAGTGCATTAGGAAATGGATGTGGCTCTTTCTTCACTGTACTCATTTTCTTGATGACTGAAGATCGTGACACCATGGATTAGGTATGCAGCCAAGTTGGACCAAATTCAGCTCAAAACACTATCCCTGCAACATCTTGGCCTTGTAACGCCACTGCTCTGAGTTTCTATTTCCTTAAATGTTCTATGGGGATAGTGAGAACTACCACCAAACTTTCTCAATGCATAATCTATATTAAAATTCTAGCATAAAGGACTTCCACGCTGGCCCAGTGGTTAAGACTTCACCTTCTAATGCAGGAGGTGTAGGTTTGATCCCTGTGAGCAGTGAAGATCCCACATGCCTTAGGGCCAACAAAAAACAGAGCATAAAACAGAAGCAATACTGTAACAAATTCAATAAAGACCTTAAAAATGATCTACATCAAAACAATCTTTAATAAAAACAAATTCTAGCTAAAGCCTAGTTTCCTAAGTCTGCATTCCGTGCTAGTCATTGTTACTACTGACTATGTTCATCTCAGGTTTGTGTGTGTTTGTGTTGAAAATCAGTTTCACTGTAGGTCTTCCCCTTCTGTATCTACAGACACACCCTACAAACACACACATGTACACACCCAGACACATCCCGTATACAACATACACACCTAACTCATGACAGTTTCACACCCAAGCTTTCTGTGAGCAAGTCTGATATACTGAGCCACTCCATCAGACTAGGGCGCCTCCATGCCATGTGCAAGGCCCAGCCCACAAAGCCCCAGGAGACAAGGTCTGGGCACTCGTGTTCCCCCAAGCTGCAGACACTCCTCAGCAGCTGAGCTGAGGCGATGACTCCCAGGGAACTGTGCCGTGCACCGTCCATGCAGGTTTCCTGGTACTCCGGCTTCTTCCAGGTCTGAATGTCTGTGGCTAAAACAGCCTGCTGCCATGTCAGAATTTTACTGGCTCTCCTCTAAACCGGAGCTTCACCCTTGTATCTCAACTTAGGGTTTGGAATCCTGCCCCCTTGGACAAACCCCCTGGGTGGAGATCTGATTAAGTCATGGAGATCCCCGCTCCTGGATTTCCCAAATATCCAACTTGACTGTGGGCTGTGGGGATTCCAAATGACCCCACTGCGATCTCTGGAGGTCGCATCTCAGATTCTTTTGTGGGAGAAGTTGAGCAGAAAACTTTGGCAGAGTGGGATGAGATTGTAGTATTTATATTGGTGGAACTATTTTTTTTTAATGGGACTACTCAATTTGTCCCAAAGTTATGTCTATGAAAATATAAATTTTACTGAGATATTTATTAATTGTATTTATTCACATATAACAAGTCTACTGAGTATAAATGTCCCAGTATTTACCTAAACTCCTCTATCCTCAGAAGTAAGGGATTCTGCTTGAATTATAAAATATATACAGGTATACTTTATTTTATTGTGTTGTACTTTATTGAGCTTCACAGATATTGCATTCTTTACAAACTGAATTTGTGACAACACTGTTTAGGGCAAGTCCACCAGTATTTGCTCACTTCATGTCTGTGCATCACGTTCCTGAAATTCTTTCCAAATCTCAAACCTTTTCATTTTATTATATTTTTGTTGTGATCTGTGATTAGTGATCTTTGATGTTCCTTTATAATTTGGGGACTCCACAAACCATACCCATATAATTGTGCTAAGTCACTTCAGTTGTGTCCACCTCTTTGCGACCCCATGTACTGTAGCCCATCAGGCTCCTCTGTTCATGGGATTCTCCATGCCAGAATACTGGAGTGGGTTGTCATTTCCTTCTACAGGGGATCTTCCCAACCCAGGGATCAAATCCTCATTTCTTATTTCTCCTGCATTAGCAGAAAGGTTCTTTACTAGCACCACCTAGGAAGTCCCCTATAAAGCAATGAACTCAACTGATAAATGTTCTGACTACTCCACCCATCGGTTGCTTCCCAACTCTTTCTTTCTGTGGTCCTCCCTATTTCCCTGAGACACAACAAGATTGAAATTAGCCAATTAATAACCCACGACATACTCTAAGTTTTCAAGTGAAAGGCAGAGTCGAAAGCTAGACATGACTAATCTTAGTGAGGAGGGCAGGTAGATAGCTGAGACAGGCTGAACGGGAGGCTCCTGGCACCAAAGAGTCAGCCAAGCTGTGACTGCAAAGGGAAAGTTCTCGAGGGAAATTAACAGTGTTACTCAAGTGATTACACCAATGGTGAGAAATCACAGCAGCTTTATTGCTGATATGGAGAAAGTTGTTATGGTCTGGATAGAAGATCAAGTCAGCCACAAGCTTAATTCAGAGCAAGGCCCTAACTCTCTTCAATTCTATGAAGTCTGAAAGATGAGGAAGTTGAAGAAAAGTCTGAAATCAACAGAAGTTATTTCATAAAGTTTAAGGAAAGACGTTGTCTGCGTAACAGCTGTCTGTGTAATAAAAGGGCAAGGGAAGGCAGCGAGTGCTGATACAGAAGCTACAGCAAGTTATCCAGAAGGTCTAGCTCAGATCATTGATGACACTGGCTACACTAAACCATAGATGCTCAGTGTAGAGAAAATAACCTTATTTTGGAAGAAGATACCATCCAGGATTCTCAAAGCAGGAGGGGAAAAGTCCATGCCTGTCTTCAAAGCTTCAAAAGATAACCTTTAGTGTTAGAGGTTAATGTAGCTGGTGATGTATGTAAGGTTGAAGCCAATGCTGACTTACTATTCTGAATTATGCTCTGACAGAGATATGCTCAGAAACCAATGCTGCTTTCATGCTCTCCAATATATGTGTCTCAATATAACATTCATTTTGCAGCCCATGGATCAAGGAGTAATTTTGGCTTTCAAGTCTTATTATTAAGAAATGCATTTTACAAGCTCACAGCTGCCATACATAGTGATTCCTGTGGTGGATCTTTGCAAAGTCAATTAAACGCCTTCTAGAAAGGATTCACCATTCTAGACTCTATTAAGAACATTCATGTTTTTGTAACACTAGGTCAAAATATCAGCATGAGCAGGAATTCACAAGAAGTTGACTCCAACACTCGTGAATGACTTTGAGGGATCCATGACTTCAGTGGAGGAAGGAACTGCAGACATGGTGGAAATAGAAAAGAACTGGAATTAGAAGGGAAGTCTCAACATGTGACTGAATATGCAATTTCAGATTAAAAGTTGATCAAATGGGACATTGATTCCTATGGATGAGCAAAGAAAGTATTTCCTTGAGATGGATTCTACTCCTCGTGAAGATGCTATGAAGATTACAGAAATGACGTTGAAAGGATATGAAGTATGGCATAAGCTTAATCGGTAAAGTAGTGACAGAGTCTGAGAGGATTGATTCCATGCTGAAAGAAGTTTTAATGTAGGTAAGATGATGTCAGACAGCATTGCATGCTGCAGAGAAATCATTAGTTAAAGCAGGACTCAATCAAAGCAGCAAACTTCATTGTTGTCTTATTTTAAGAAACTACCACAGACTCTCCAGCCTTCAGCAGCCACCACCATCAGCCTTCAGTAGCCATCAACACTGAGACAAGACCCTACACCAGTGAAAAGGTTACGACTCACTAAAAGCTCAGATGATGGTTGGCAATAATTACCTATAAGGTATTTTTTTATTTAAAGTACTTACATTGTTTTTTTCAGACATAATGGCACTGTACACTCTATTAAAGACTACAGTGTAGTGGGAAGAAACTTTTATAGGTGCTGAGAAACCAAAAACTTCATTTTAGTCAGTTTGTTGTGATATTCATTTTATTGTCATGGTCTAAGCCAAGCCTGAGATATCCCCCAGCTATGTCTATATCACTTTTTAAACTCCTTCTCATTTTTTCTTTACTAAAAATGATACATAAGGTTTACATATTTACTATGTGCCATGCCCAGAAGAACTTAGCCTTACACAAGTGACCACAATTACTCTTTATAAGAAATACTTGAGAGAAATATAATATAGTCCCCATTTTACAGAGGAGCAAGTCTTTGCTAACCCAAGGTTCAATTCTTTTGCTAATTATAATTTAATATATATCTACTCTACTTTGAGTTCACCACCTACAACAGGCATTCATTTAATTGATAGATTTTTATTTCTTCTAAAAGTTGATATACACCTGTATACAAATGACGATGCAGAAATGCATTCTGCTCTTAACACCAGAATTCCCATATTTTATACCTAAAGGCTGTTGAAAACGTAGGCTTGAAAAATGTATTGTTCAATAATTTTATGGCAGGGAAAGTGAAATGGACAAATTCTGGCGAGTAGTAAAGGTATGAGTACAACTCTTTTGGGACCAAGAAGAGGTTTTGTCTGAAAGCGGAGACTGTAAGTGCAGGACGTGCAGCCAGTAAGTGGTAAAGCTGAGTTCAGGGACTTGTGCCTGCTCTGTGGGTCTTCCCTGTGGCTCAGGGGTAAAGGAGCTGCCTGCACTGCGAGAGACTCAGAGATGGGGGCTCAATCCCTGGGTTGGGAAGATCCCTTGGAGGAGGGCATGGAAACCCACGCCAGTGTTCTTGCCTGGAGAATCTCCATGGACAGAAGAGACTGATGGCTGCAGTCCATAGGGTCACAAAGAGTCGGACACAACTGATGCAACTTAGCACGCTTGTGTGCACACCTACTCTGGGGCTGGAAGCCCACCAGGCAAATCACACATACTCCCTGAAGCCAAGGAGCAATTCACTGGTGGCAATTCACTCCAGGATTCTTGCCTGGAGAATTCCACGGATAGAGGAGCCTGGCGGTGCAATCCATACGGATGCATAGAGTCAGACACGACTGCGCAACTAACACTTGCACCTTTCACCTGAAGCCAGACTCTGCTACCGTGCGGACACGATGACCAGCACCTCAAGGAAAATACGTTGAGAGAAGGAAGGATGGCAGGTCACTGGCAACGTTTCCATTTCTCTTGGTTTCCAAAAAGATACACAGTCTGGATGAATAAAAAGGAAAAAGGAAGTGAACAGAGTATAAATATTGTGTTACTGAAAGGTTTGTTTTTCTGGCTGATGCTTCAGATACAGCAATAAATGGCCTCTCATGGGCAGGCATCTCACACAAACAGAGCAAAGTTTGTTCACCTGGAGACCCCTTGATTTGATCACGTGATTTGAAAAATCAGCCTGGAGACAATAGGGGTGGGGAAGCTGCAATGCAACAACTAAGGCAGGCAAGATCGACTTTTAATTGAGATACGAGAGATGCCCAGTATTTTAGACAAAAACATGAAAGACTGCTACAGAGGACTCCAAATGTCCATACAGCATGGGGAAATAAGCACGGAGATCCCAGGGATTCACAAAGAGGTAATTAGACCACATCACCGAAGCAGTGAGAAGAGCTTTGTAAGTGGGAAAAAATGAGGGAGGAGGAGGGAGATTTTAAAGTCATAACCTCGTTGGATAAAAAGCAGATTGGTTCCATATTTCAAGAAATACACGAGCGTGAAAATGAATGGCCTGAAAACATGTCTCAGTGTGGGCAGATGTAAGGACAGAGAAGCACAGAATCGATGGTTTGTTCTGCACACTGTCCCAGTGTGAGACACAGCGAGGATGCCGGAGTATCTGTGCAGCCCTGAGAGAGTAACAAAAACTCCCATCAGCAGGCTTAATATGAAACACCCGATTTTTAAAACTCACACATTCCTTGCTTACAGTCATATGGGGAGGGCTGTGACTGCCCTTCCCATCCTGTGTGATGCCACAGAACCCCATCATTGTTCCAGCCACCTGCTCCAGCCACCTAACTCTCATAACATGGGAGGCACCCTCTATGTATGCCTTGACACTCTGCAGATCCTCCAGGGAAGATAAATGCAGGACCCTCTGGTGGAAAGCACTTAGGAGTCCCTTTCTTGAGCTTGGCATCCAGATGGACAAGAGTATTCACCAAAGAGAAGCAGAACCAAGACCATTAAAAAGGACAGATTACATCGACAGAGAGGTGCCTCCAAATACAAAGCCTAAATACATTTGAAAGCGAAAGTACAGAATAAATCAATATACGTGAACTTGTAGTTCAAGGTGATGCATTCAGCTGAAACCTCTTGAACATTTCAAGTTTCTTTTCTTTAAGTTCAAAGAGTTCATGCATTTGAAATTTGAAGAATAGATCAAACTTCACATTTTCACAGAAGATGGCGTGTCTCTGGAGTAATTGTTATTCGGGATTACATGTCTAGTACCATTTATTCAGAAAACTTTATTTTTATTTTACTTTGTCCCAGGACTGGTGGGAAGATGGAACTGTGATCCAGAGCTCATAATGCGATGCATGTTCATCTCTCTGGGACACTTGAATCAAGTTTTTCTTGTATTAAGTGCAGTCTCACGTCATATTCCCTTTTGATTTATCTTGACTTGTTCTTTTATGTGAAAGGAAGCTTGAGCACAAAGGCAGGATAAATGTTTCTCTTTGGACAGAGTCAAAGACTCTCCACGCCAAAACCTCTCCCCCGGCTGTGTTTCTGATAAATGCAGAAGCACTTCCTGAGAAGATCGTGTCTCTAGCATCTCTCACCCACTGTCATCTCACACAGGTGACGTTGTCAGAGCAGTGACACCTGCAGCAAGAGCATCTCAGTAAGAAGCAGAGGTGAAGGTTCTTTGGAAAGGAGAGGGGATCAGGGGATGCAGTGTGTATTTTGCTCACTCCTGGGTGGGCTGGCTCTGCAGGAAATCACAAAGTTTTTCTATTGAGAGTGAATGGCTGAGGCTACATCTTCTGGAGATAGAATGCCTGTTTTCTCATCTGTAGAATGATTATTATTTCACCTCTCTTCAAGGGTTGTCTTGAGGAATAACTAAGTTGTAAAGCACTGAAGATAGTAACAGGCACATGATCAAAGGCTGCCTAAAGACCGCATCCTATCACCTTCACCCTCCTCATCCTCATTCACATTGAAATCAGCACATACACTCTTAAGAAGGTCCTTAATGTGAATATTACAATCCAAAATGGTCAACTAATTCACAACCATAAAGGCAGCCAAAAAGAAAATGACAATGATTCCAGAGGAGTAAAGTGATGCGAAATCAACTCGAGACAGAAGTACCATTTTGAGAAACTAGATTTTTTTTTAACTTGAAAGACCACACATTGGGGTTTAGTAGACCTGGGGTGTCAGCCTGCACTGCCAGAGCTCAATGCATAAAGTGGACCTAAAGCTCAACTGCTTTTCTGTCTCATAGACTCATCACAAGGGTTTACCAATATAATAAATGAGAGATGCTCTGAAAATTACAAAGCACTATGGAAATAAGTATAATAGCTTGTATTTCTTGTGAGCTTAATTTTCAAAGAGCTTGGTAATTCTCTAAACTCTTTTCCCATGTTAATTAATTTCATGTGCACACCATCGTGATGGAACAGGACTCTACTCTTCCCTTTAACCAGATGAGCCCCAAGGGGTGAATGGCACATCCAAGGCCACAGCGGTAACAGGAGTCCCACCTGGGCAATCAATGAAGTCTATCTCCAGGCCCTGGACCACAACCATTGCACAAACTGCGTGTAAAATCAATCGGTTTATTGACTATCCAGTAGATTAATTGATTCAACAGATGTGCATTGAAGCAGCATGTGCCAGGTACCATCACAGGCCCTGGGATTAAATAGTGGCCATGACTGACAAAGTTGCACCCCCAAGGATGCTGCTTTATAATGTAAGAAACTGACAGACAAATAGCTACAATGTCAGATGGCAAGAGTGGTAGGAAGGAAAATAAAGCAAGCAAAAGGGGTGAAATATTCTAAGTATAAGAAAGAAACAGGTCTGAAGAGGACTTCCTAGGTGAGACGATCTGGTGACTCAGGTTGAACTGCCAGGGGTGGAAAGGGGAGAGGTAGGAAGACCACGAAGCTGACAATAACCACCTCTTTATGCTGTGTGGTCCCTGGGACGTAGTTGGATAAAACACAGAATAAGAAGAGCAAGAATGTTCTAGGGAGGGGAAGCAGCCAGTGGAGGTGCTACTGGGTTAGGAAAGCCAGTGGTGCTGGAGTTTCGTGAGCCAGAAATAAAGTGATGGTCAGAGGCGGCCAGGGTCCTGATTCAGCACAATCCATACCAGCACCCAGGGTGCCAGAGACAATGGATTACACTGTCAGCACCTTAAATAAAAGTTCATTAAAAAAAAAAGTCACTTAACCAAATCAATCCATCAGGAAGGACACAAGTCAGAGAGGTTGGAGTTAGTAGAAACACTTAATACCAAACAAGACCACTGAATCACCAGCTCATTTGATTGAAACCCCTTGCTGCCTCTGGCAGACACCATTCACCTACAAAATAATCTACTGAAGTGTGATTTCAATATCCAAACAACTCTCAAAATGTATCAGTAAACAAGCATTCCCATCTTGATATGATTTCTAAACAGCTTTGCACAGAAATACTCGGAGTCACAGAAATTTAAGTTTGTTGGTGAGTTAACAAACTTTTACCCATTTTTCTACTGTGTGCAGTTGTCAAGTGAAAAGAGCTCATCATTTATCAAAGACTCAGAAAAACGTTTCCAATAAAATTGATTTACTTTCTCAGTAAGAAAGGTCAGTGTCCTTGGATTCTAATAACATCTGAAAGTATCCATCTAATTAGACCTTTAAAATCCATGAAAAGAATTCATTTTTCCCTACCTGTCATCTGAGTTTCAATTGTTGAACTTTCTAACAAATGAAAAGCAACTGATGAAGTTACTTGGCAAACAAGACAAACATAATGTCAAATGTTGACTCCATCACTTGGAAACAGCAGAAACTATCAGCCGGAATTAATGCATCAATAAAACAAAGGGCTTTACTCAGTGGGGGTCCAGGGTCTACGCCTGCAGGGTGTGCAGTACTCTATGACTTTCACTTTAACACTTAGGCAAATGAGTCCAGCTTCACAGTCTGGACCAAAATCATAACAAACTTGAAGCGCACAGGCTGCTCAATTATACCATAATGCATCAGGACTTCCTGGGCAAAGTGGTTACCTTCGCAGCACAGGTTGAACAGAGGTTATCATGGTGAGCAGAGGACAGGAATTATCATAACAAGGGATAAGTGCACCCTTGTGTGTGTGGTGTCTGTTGGAAGTGTTGGGCAAAATCATTTACCCAGCAGAGAGAAAGGGACATAAGGCATAAAGGGCTTCAGAGCTTCATTACCGTCCTATGGTCAGTGTGTGCCTGAGCGAGTGGAGGCGAGTGGGGAGAGCGCAGTCCATTGTCTCATTAATCTTCCTGGCTCTGTCTCGGCATTGAGGACCCAGTGTCAGTGCTGTGCTCCGGCTCCAGTGCCAGAACAGGCTGCCTGGGTTCAAGTCTCAGCTCTGCCCCTTCTGAGCACTGACTTTAAGCACATGATCCACCTTTCTGCACCACAGCTTCCCCATCTGTAAAAGGCGTCAGTAAGAACTGTAAGAGCTTCTCAGGGTTGTTGGAAAAATTAGATAAGTTAAAACATTTAAGTCAATCAGATTATTCCTGGCACATAGTAAATGCTCAATAAATGTTAGATTTGCAATCATATACAGTCAAGCCGGCTGAAATAATAGCTACAATGCAAAACAAACTTCAAGAATATCATGAAAAAGATGAGTGGATATAATTAAGATCATTTTCCAGCTGAAGGTAGCACAGATATCTTCAATATTTGAGCTAAGCCTTAAAGGATTTTTAGAGTTAGGCCATCTTAGGTAGAAGAAAGGCTTTCATGGGAGGGTACAAGGCACATTTTAGATCACATCTGGCTTGATTCAATTGGGGGATTTACTTTCATAGAAACAGGAAATAAAAACTGTCAGAGTGGTTGACAGGTCTTTTTCTAACTCTTTACATACATTAATCTGCTGAATCATCAAACTGCCCTGTACAGTGTTAGTGTTAGTCACCCAGCTGAATCTTTGCGACCCCATGGACTGCAGCCCACCGTGCTCCACTGTCCAGGAGATTTTCCAGACAAGGATACGGGAATGAGTTGCCATTTCCTTTTCCAGGTTGTCTTCCCGACCCAGGGATCGAACCCAGGTCTCCCGCACTGCAGGCAGATTCTTTACCAACTGAGCCACAAGGGAAGCCTGTTTTGATAAAAGACCAGCAGTCAATTCTTTAAAATAAAAAAATAAAAAAACCCTCTGATCTGGGGCTCTCACTTCACCCCTCCTGCCTCCAGCTCTTTACAAACACCCCTACTCACAGGCTTGACTATATTAACTAAATCCACCTCGTTCCAGCTCCACTCTCCTCTCCCCCCCTCCCCCCCCCCCCCCCCCCCCCCCCCCCCCCCCCTCGTT
>SJYC01085798.1:0-13472 GCA_006408675.1 Madoqua kirkii | reverse complement strand
TGAATATACTATCTAGGTTGGTCATAACTTTTCTTCCAAGGAGTAAGCGTCTTTCAATTTCATGGCTGCAGTCACCATCTGCAGTAATTTTGGAGCCAAAAAAAATAAAGTCTGACACTGTTTCCACTGTTTCTCCATCTATTTCCCATGAAGTGATGGGACCAGATGCCATGATCTTCGTTTTCTGAATATTGAGCTTTAAACCAATTTTTTCGCTCTCCTCTTTCACTTTCATCAAGAGGCTCTTTAGTTCTTCCTCACTTTCTACCATAAGAATGGTATTATCTGCATATCTGTGGTTATTGATATTTCTCTCAGCAATCTTGATTCCAGCTTGTGTTTCTTCCAGTCCAGCATTTCTCATAATGTACTCTGCATAGAAGTTAAATAAACAGGGTAACAGTATACAGCCTTGACATACTCCTTTTCCTATTTGGAACCAGTCTGTTGTTCCATGTCCAGTTCTAACTGTTGCTTCCTGACCTGCATACAGATTTCTCAAATACGTGAACCGTGAACTCCCTGATGCTCAAGCTGGTTTTAGAAAAGGCAGAGGAACCAGAGATCAAATTGCCAACATCCACTGGATCATGGAAAAAGCAAGAGAGTTCCAGAAAAACATCTACTTCTGCTTTATTGACTATGCCAAAGCCTTTGACTGGGTGGATCACAATAAAAATAATATCTAGAATACAAAAATATGAGTTGAATGCTACCAAATACTTATTTTTTGCCAGATACTCTATGGTGTACTTTCCTGAGAAAGTTATTTAGCCCTGAAAACCATCATAAAAAATTTAAATTGTAAGAACTGAGGCTCACACAGGTTAGGTACCTTCTCATGCCCTCTTGAGGTCCTTTAATAGACTGGAACCTGGTGGCCCTGAGTCAACCAATAAGAAAGTAAAGGAGAGAGAAAGAGGCTGATTTTCCTTGGTTTATGCAGAAAGCCAATAAAGCCCCTGCATGGGGCTTGCTCTGTTCACAAAGGCCTCAGGAGTCCTCTCGATGGGGTGAAGGTGCAGAGCACCTTCTCCAGAGGGTCTTAGAAGTGTGGGCAGGAAAGTGGACTCAGAGAGCTTCTGCGCTCCAGGGGATCAGCCTGAAAAAGAGAGAGACGGGGAGAGAGAGAGGGAGAGAGAGAGAGAGAGAGAGAGAGAGAGAGAAAGACACGGGGACCAAAGCTCTGATGAAGCAAAGGTGTTTTAATTAACATGGTGTGGGCATATATACTGCAGTTATTCCCAGCAAAGATAAAGACTAAAATTCCAGACTTACAAAACATAGGTGATCCATACAAAAGAGAGAGAGAGCTGTAAATAATCACTTGTACTATATGGTTCATAAAAAGGAAGAGGGTACTTATCACCATATAGAAAGGCTAACCAAGGAAATGCCTGGATTCCTCAGCCCCGAGGCTTGTCTCTCCTCTTAATTCCTGAATAGTCAGGAATTAACAAGGAACAGAGAATTCCTGACAGATCCAAAACAGCAATGCCCCGTGTGACATGCGAGAGTAATATGTGAGTAGAGGTTTTCCCAGCTCAGATCAGAAATGTATCTTCTGTAGTGCCACAGCTCTGCTTTTCATTATTTTAGGAGGAATGGCCATATACTGAAAGCATGACTTACTAGAATACATGTATTTTTCAATGGTACTCAATTTACCTTCAGGGAATAGTTTTTGTATTGAGAAAAATGCATATTTGTTGTAACTAGTCATGATGTATTTAAATGTTTTCTCCTCTTGTTCCTTCCATCTTCTTAATTTCTTTACCTTAGCTTATTCTCTTCAGTTTATTTACCCGCACCTAATATTCCCTTGTTCTGAGTTTTTTCTGTATTCTATTTTCTCCTTTGAATAACATCTTATTCAGTAAGCTGCTTTCAGTCAGTCAGTCAGTTCAGTCACTCAGTCGTGTCCGACTCTTTGCAACCCCATGAATCGCAGCCCGCCAGGCCTCCCTGTCCATCACCAACTCCCGGAGTTCACTCAGAGTCACGTTCATTGAGTCAGTGATGCCACACAGCCATCTCATCCTCCGTTGTCCCCTTCTCCTCCTGCCCCTATTCCCTCCCAGCATCAGAGTCTTTTCCAATGAGTCAACTCTTCGCATGAGGTGGCCAAAGTACTGGAGTTTCAACTTTAGCATCATTGCTTCCAAAGAAACCCCAGGGCTGATCTCCTTCAGAATGGACTGGTTGGATCTCCTTGCAGTCCAAGGGACTCTCAAGGAGTCTTCTCCAACACCACAGTTCAAAAGCATCAGTTCTTCGGTGCTCAGCTTTCTTCAAGTCCAACTTTGTGGTCCATTTGAGAAGGGAATGGCAAACCACTTCAGTATTCTTGCCTTGAGAATCCCATGAACAGTATGAAAAGGCAAAATGATAGGATACTGAAAGAGAAACTCCCCCCGGTCAGTAGATGCCCAATATACTACTGGAGATCAGTGGAGAAATAACTCCAGAAAGAATGAAGGGATGGAGCCAAAGCTGCTTTAAATCATTAAAGAAAATTAAGTTTGAGTGAAAATTTAAAAATACTTCTGTATTCACCTTCTAGCACTTAACAACATACCCTACTGTTGATGGTAGTCTAGTTTACAGAATGCTTTTAATCCCTGTCTGCTCCCCACCCTACCTCTTTTTTAATTGCAGTATAGTTAATTTACAATATTGTGTTAGTTTCAGGGGCACAACAAAGTGACTCGGGTATACATATATGCTGTTGTTGTTGTGCTCAGTCACTCTTTGTGACCCTAGCTCTTTGTGACCCCATGAACTGTCGCCCATCAGGCCCCTCTGACCACGGGATTTTTCAGGTAAGAATACTGGAGAGTGTTGCCACTTTCTCCTCCAGGGAACCTTCCTGACCCAGGGGTTGAACCCGCATCCCCTGTGTCTCCTGAATTGGCAGGAGGAAGCTTTGCCACTGACCATCATATACTTTTGTGTACTCTATATTCTATTCTTTTAAAAAAAATTTTCCATTATACATTATTGCAAGATATTCATATAGTTCCCTGTGCTATATGGTAAACCCTTGTTATTTCCATCTTCTTAATTTTAACTGATACTTTTTGAAGTGACATGAGGTGAAGTCGCTCAGTCGTGTCCGACTCTTTGCGACCCCGTGGACTGTAACCTACTAGGCTTCTCTGTCCATGGGATTCTCCAGGCAAGAATACTGGAGTGGATTGCCATTTCCTTCTCCGAGAGATCTTCCCGACCCAGGGATCAAACCCAGATCTCCCGCATTGGAGGCAGATGTTTTAACCTCTGAGCCGTGCCTCTCAATTTAGGAATTAAGTAAACTTTCATTTTACTTTGCCTTATCTCACCTTTCTCACTTTATCCTGTGACTGCTCCAAGAACCAAGTATAATTACTTCCTGAGCCTGTTCCCTGTGACATGTCCCAGACCCCAGTATTCACACCACACCAGGTCTGTCATCTTCCCTTCTGTCAAGCTTCTGCTTCCACAGTGCTCTGACCTCTGGGAGTCAGTCCCTCTGTCTTTTAAGGAATTTAGCTGTTTATAGTTTGAAAAACAGTTTCACATATATTACCAAGTTGATCTTTAGCCCAAACTACTAAGTAATCTGGTATGAGCTTTTCCATTTAATAGGTTGGGAAACAAATCAACAGTTAAATATGGAATGGAAGTATCTAGGTTTAGACGCAGGTCTTAGAATTTCATTTCCCAAGCTTCTTTCGCTGCTGATTTATTCAGGAAGTTAAATGAAATTGAGCTCTAGAGTGACTCTTACAGATTTCACAAGGGATTCTATGACTGTAGCCATGTGTTCTCAAAAACGTGGGCTCTGGACCAGCCCCAACCACCTCACCTGGGAGTTTGTTGGACACATAAATCCTTGGATCCCTCCCCACAAGGACTGAGTCAGAAAGTCTAGGAGAGGGCTCAGCATCTGTGTTTTAACAAGCCCTCCAGGGGAGGCTGATGCTAACTAGATGTGAGAATCACCGATTACACCATAGGACTTGGCAAGGCTTTAGCTATCTAGAATGCAGGAACTTGAACCAGATCATTGTTTTGAACTTATCCTACCTCTAACAGCTATAAACATGGGAATATTGTGGTAGGTTAAGGTAACCTTCAATCTCTCTCCTCTAGATGTTCAAAGGAGTGGCCTGATGACAGAATTGGTGAAGGAAGGAGAAAAAGCTTCTGCACATCTTCTGGAGGGAGAGACCTTGCTCCACAAGCTGCCTTTCATCAGTTCTCATCTTCAAAAGGAAATGCTTAAGCTCATCTCATTTCTTTACCCTTTTTAGAAAGTCACCACATTTTCTGAGTCTTACATTGTTGTTTAGTTGCTAAGTTGTGTTCAACTCTTCTGCAACCCCATGGACTGTAGGTCAACAGTTTCCTCTGTCCAAGGGATTTCCCAGGCAATAATACTGGAGCGGGTTGCCATTTCCTTCTCCAGGGGATCCTCCCAACCCAGGGATCAAAGCAGTATTTCCTGCAATGGCAGGTGGATGCTTTACCACTGAGCACCACGGAAGTCCATGAGTCTTACTTTAATCACCTTGAAAATCAAGGATTCAGCTTGCTCTTAAAATGTGTAAATATAACATAACCCAGAATTCCCTTTGAAGTATTATTTATAACCAACAAGGACCTACTGTATAACACAGGGAACTCTGCTCAATAGCCTATAATAACCAAAAGTCAATTCTAAAGGAAATCAACCCTGAATGTTTATTGGAAGGACTGATGCTAAAGCTGAAGCTCCAGTACTTTGGTCACTTGATGTGAAGAATGGACTCATTGGAAAGACCCTGATGCTGGGAAAGATTGAGGGCAAGAGGAGAAGGGGATGATAGGGGATGAGATGGTTGGATGGCATCATGAACTCAATGGACATGGGTTTGAGCAATCTCCTAGAGACGGTGAAGAACAGGGAAGCCTGGTGTGCTGCTGTCCATGGAGTCACAGAGTCAGATACGACTTAGCGACTGAGCAACAACTAATGGGCAAAGAGTTTGAAGAAAAAAAGAAAAAACAGATATACATGCATCTGCAGAACCATATCACTTTGCTATCTACCTGAAACTAACACTGCTTATTAAATATGCTCTTAACAAAAAAATGGGAAAGACCAGAGATCTCTTCAAGAAAATTAGAGATACCAAGGAAACATTTCATGCAAAGATTGGCTCGATAAAGGACAGAAATGTTATGGACCTCACAGAAGCAGAAGATATTAAGAAGAGGTAGCAAGAATACAGAGAAGAACTGTACAAAAAAGATCTTCACGACCCAGATAATCACGATGATGTGATCACTCACCTGGAGCCAGATATCCTGGAATGTGAAGTCAAGTGGGCCTTAGAGAGTATCACTATGAACAAAGCTAGTAGAGGTGATGGAATTCCAGTTGAGCTGTTTCAAATTCTGAAAGATGATGCTGTGAAAATGCTGCACTCAATATGCCAGCAAATTTGGAAAACTCAGCAGTGGCCACAGGACTGGAAAAGGTCAGTTTTCATTCCAATTCCAAAGAAGGGCAATGCCAAAGAATATTCCAACTACTGCACAATTGCAGTCATCTCACATGCTAGTAAAGTAATGCTCAAAATTATCCAAGCCAGGCTTCAGCAATATGTGAACTGTGAACTTCCTGATGTTCAAGGTGGTTTTAGAAAAGGCAGAGAAACCAGAGATCAAATTGCCAACATCTGCTGGATCATCGAAAAAGCAAGAGAGTTTCAGAAAAACATCTATTTCTGCTTTACTGACTATACCAAAGCCTTTGACTGTGTGGATCACAATAAACTGGAAAATTCTGAAAGAGATGTGAACACCAGACCACCTGGCCTGCCTCTTGAGAAACCTGTATGCAGGTCAGGAAGAAACAGTTTGAACTAGACATGGAACAACAGACTGGTTCCAAATAGGAAAAGGAGTATGTCAAGGCTGTATATTGTCACCTTGCTTATTAACTTCTATGCAGAGTGCATCATGAGAAACGCTGGGCTAGAAGAAGCACAAGCTGGAATCAAGATTGCTGGGAGAAATATCAACAGCCTCAGATATGCAGATGACACCATCCTTATGGCATAAAGTGAAGAGGAACTGAAGAGACTCTTGATGAAAGTGAAAGAGGAGAATGAGAGAGCTGGCTTAAAATTTAACATTCAGAAAACAAAGATCATGGCATCTGGTCCCTTCACTTCATGGGAAATAGATGGGGAAACGGTGGAAAGTGTCAGACTTTATTTCTGGGGGCTCCAAAATCACTGCAGATGGTGATTGCAGCCATGAAATTAAAAGACGCTTACTCCTTTGAAGAAAAGTTATGGCCAACCTAGATAGCATATTCAAAAACAGAGACATTACTTTGCCAACAAAGGTCCGTCTAGTCAAGGCTATGATTTTTCCAGTGGTCATGTATGGATGTGAGAGTTGGACTGTGTGAAGAAAGCTGAGCGCCGAAGAATTGATGCTTTTGAACTGTGGTGTTGGAGAAGACTCTTGAGAGTCCCTTGGACTGCAAGGAGATCCAACCAGTGCATTCTAATGGACATCAGTCCTGGGTGTTCTTTGGAAGGAATGATGCTAAAGCTGAAACTCCAGTACTTTGTTTCATGTGAAGAATTAACTCATTGAGAAAGATTCTGATCCTGGGAGGGATTGGGGGCAGGAGGAGAAGGGGATGACAGAGGATGAGATGGCTGAATGGCATCACCGACTTGCTGGATGTAAGTTTGAGTGAACTCCAGGAGTTAGTGATCGACAGGGAGGCCTGGTGTGCTGCGATTCATGGGGTTGCAAGGAGTCATACACAACTGAGTGACTGAACTGAACTGAACTGAATACAAAATAAATATTTTAAAAGTATAATTGCTAAAAAAATTTTAAATCTGAATCTATTCAAACTTTTAGATCATACTTAGCAGATACATGAAATCAAAAGATGGGGGAACAAAGTAGATGGAACTGTGGGAAGTACTCAGGTGAGTCTAGAATGGGAGGTGGTCAGCATCTTCAGTAATCTCCACATTCAATACCTGCAACTGAAACAGTAGAGTGGCTATTTCAGAATAAATGATGTTTAAGAAATCCAATTAGAGATTTTTTTTTAATTTAAAAGCAATCAGCTAAAGACTGGAAAACATATAAACATGAGTAAGTTGATAGAAATATACATACAGAGAAATCGCTACAAAATATTCACAATTGTTGAACCTAGATGGGTATAGATGACCATTTTACTATTTTCTTCAAATTTGTGTATGTCTGAATTTTTTTTCAAAATTCAATCTTGGTGAGAAATTGTAAAAATAAAGAGGGTTATATAGAAGTTTAATAATCCCTCCTATATCTGCCTCCCCAAGATCTCTATGAGTAAAGAAACCTGGGTAAACAAAAGAACAGAGGCAATGTGCTTTTGATGAACTGTCTAATCTATCTGTTTTTCTATAATAAGTGGACCAAAGCCTCTAAAACTGTCTCTTTAATTAGATTATGCATCCAAGAGGTGAACAGTTTAAAACATTGCAAAGATCATGGAGGCATTTTCCTAATCAGCTGCCCTAATCCTGACTCCTCTTTTCTTCGAGGCATCTCTTCCTCATATTTTCCTTCATATAAAAAAATGAAATATAACTGGAAAAGTAAGAAGAGAGCAAACAAGCTGTGGGATCCTGGTAATGACTGATGCAGACATGCACTAGAGACAGATCCCAGAGCAGGTGGCTGGCAGCCTCTCTGGAAGTTCTGTGAAATAGTATTAAACTAACTTTTGACCATCAAATATGCAACTTCAAACACTTAGAAAATAAACGTTCTTTCCCAAGTGAGAACATTCCAAATATTTTGAGTCTTCATCCACAGGGACACGGCTTCTACTAATTTAAGTAACACAATGTCTCCCAAACCTTTGATATCACCCTCTTGGGATGTTGCTTCATTTATGGACCCTTCAAATCAATTGTGTGTTAAGAAGATGGTTTGTGACATTTTGCCTGTATGTTCACAGTTTTACTGAGTATATATTTCTACATTAGAACACATAAATTAAAAATTATGTGAAGTGAAACAAAGAATATATGTAAATAGCAGTGGCTCTGTGTGTGTGTGTACACAAAAACAAGATGTGAGTGTGTCTATGTGCACACAATCTATGTGTGTGTACAAAATCGTCCTCTTTACCAGCTGTTGCTATTTATTAAATTGAAGGGCTGAGGAACAGAGATTCACTTACTGCCATAGATCTTGGATTGTAGTGTAATTTTGCTTCCTTTCTTTTTTGAAATCCCCCCCCCATGCATTCATTATTTCACTGAAATGGAGCAGATGAAGATGGCAAAATCACCAGATACTGTGCTATAGCTTCAGGAAATAACAGGGTACAGCTGCCTAGGCTTTGTCCCTGAGAGCAGAGAAAATAACTATCTTGAGATGAAAGCACAGAGAGTTGTTAATCACTTTCTAATATTCTGTGCACAGAAATATTGATGAGCTTTCTAAAACTAGATTCACAGTCCTGGGGTTTACTTTTACATCTTGGCAGAATTATAACAGTCATGCAAACACTCAGCTGAGGCCTGGAGCCATGGGATTTCGGCCCTACCACCCCCTTTCCAAAGCACACGAGTGTTAGTCACTCAGTCGTGGCCAACTCTTTGCGGCCCCATGGACTGTAGCCTGCCAGGCTCCTCTGTCCATGGAATTCTCCAGGCAAGGACACTGGAGTGTGTAACCATTCACTTCTCCAGGGGATCCCCCCAACCCAGGGATCAAACCTAGATCTCCCAAATTGCAGGCAGATTCTTTACCTCTTGATCCACGAGGGATGCTCAGGCACAAAAGTCCTATTTTAATCTTATCTTCCAAGAATTAAGTTCCATTGGCCACCTGCTCTGGGTTTTGAATCTGCCTTTTAAAACATACGCATATATATCTCTAGTGTTTTCCTACTGTGGTTTCTCAGAAATATTCCAGGGAGGATTAATATAAACAGGCATGCAGATCATGATTTGAAAAACTTTGATTTGGAGTATAACTCAACGAATACTCTAGCACATTTTCCTGTGTCTGTGTTTTTAATTATTTGTCTGGTATTGTGATGAGACTCTAAAAGCACCCTCAAAGACCTAAAAACCTATCATTGTTTTTCACAAGCTAAAGGATGCTGTATGTGGTTTGCTTAATGATAGGAAAAGACAGTTTAATTATTATCTCTTGCTGAGAAAAAGTTTGTTCCATAAGAAAACCTAATATATATTTGATATAAAATAGTCTGTGTTTATTCAATTGATTTTAGGAGGAACATAGTTTATGCTTTAAATTTTGATGCAATTGCTGATTCAGGACTGAATTATTAGTTCATCCTTGACTGAACACACTGATTCAAATTTTGTGTTCTTCAATAAAATGGAAGATTCTGCAAGTTGGATTGATTCTTCCTTTTTTCTTGTCTAGGTAGCCACACATTTCTGTTGGAATAGAAAACTGCTAGAGTTAATACTTCAACCATGACACCAAATCTGTAATAACTCCATTGATCAACTCATTTCAATCATTTCTGAAAAAAAATTTAACAAAATAATAAAGAAGGTGCTTAACCTATGATAGTCTTAAGATAGGAATTTAATACTCAATCTCCTCCATTTTACCAAAATTACAATTACAAGCAAGAATAATTTCCCAATAAATCAGCAATGCACATTTCAAGCATGCTATATATCACCCCCTGATAAATTAGTTATAAATGTTATTTTAATCAATTATAAATTTTATAAGATAGTTTCTAATTTTACAGATAAGAAAACTTATGAATGGAATTCTTTGTACATCATGTAGCCAGAAGGTTAAAGAACTGAAATTCATACTCAGGTCTTTCTCATCCCAGTTACAAAAAGTTTTAAATTGACCTAAAATGCTTCACATAACAATCCTGAAACTACTGCTAGACTCTGCCAGGAATTTCTATACATTTCAATATATACAAAGCTGAAATGGACCTCTTTATAATTTGCAGGTTATACTGATAATCTCTCACTTTTCTACCTGGAGGAGAACAAGGCCATTGATGGGAAGGATGATAACTTGGTCCACGTTTCAAGTCTTCTTGCTCAAATCTCAGAACACTTCCGGTCAAGTCAACCATCTCCAAGAAACTGTCCCTTCCACCTCAGGACCTGGATCCCTTTATCCGCTTAAACCCTCGACCCTGTGCATCAGCTCTTCAAACTGAAAGTCCAGTGCTCTGAACACCTCCAGAGGTGGAAATGCATATCTTGTAGAGTTTTACATTCAAGGTTTAAGAGATAATCTACCATAAATTGGTTTACTAGTAAGTTTTACAATCTAAGGATGATAGCTATACATTCACTCTTTTCTATATGGAAGAAATAAAGATATTTTCAGATTCTCAAATAATGCATTTCTTACCTTCTTATACATGAGGGAATAAACTTTTTCCTTGCCTCTGCTCTCACAGAAGGAAATGAGAAACAGCAGGTGTTTGAGCAGGAGCCTCACACACCAGAAGATTCAAACTTCATATGGAAAAGGATGGATTAAACAGACAAGAGAATAATGAGACCCCCTGCCTCTCCATTTGGGCACAAGCAAGGACCTGAATGGACTACTTCTCTTCCAGGAAAGTTGGGAGGTGATGAGAGTAAACAGAAATATCTTGAATGTGCAGGAAATAAAAGGGCATACTCGTGATAAATAGGAACAGCCTTGCTCTTGGAAAGATGCACACACATACAAAAAAAATTCCATTCAGGCTTTCAAAAAATTAAGAAAATATAAATTCTAAAACATTATTATAAAGAAGAGATGGGATGTACATAAATCAAGTTGAGTCCAGTGAACCTGGGTGTAGGCAGCTTCCATCCAGATGCCAAAAAAAAAAGAGAAGATATGCCCATGTCCATCAGAAGATGAAGGCTGGCAGAGGAAGACAAAAAGGAGAATGGCCAGAGTTTTATGTGGTTTCATATTCATGGAATTAGTCTAATTTATGTTTCTGCTATTATACCCAAATGAGTTTTTCTGTTCATCCAGCAATACATTGACAGCTTTGAAAAATGTTCTTCGTGCAACTTTGTATTTTTCACATTGCTAGACCAATTTCCCATAGCAAACTGATCTTAGTCTCTTCAAATATGAATAAAACAGACTAAAATCTCCACTTTCATAGTGCATTTTGATGGGGTGGGAGGAGGAAAAGAACACTGATAATTAGCAATTTAATAGATACTGGGGAGAAAAAATAAAGCAAAGAAAAAGACTAGGATATATCATGAGTAAATTTTGCAAATTTTAAAATGGTCTTAATGAAGACCTTCCTGGGAGGGTGACATTGAAGAAAATAGACAGGATTTGGGGAGGAAAAAGCTCTAACTGGGGGAGGTCATCCTAGGGGAAGAGTTTTGGAATGAGCCGATGTATGCCTTGCTCAAGAAATGGGGTGGAGGCCACGTGGCTGCAGGACAGTGAGAGGGGCCATCTCAGGAGGAGATACAATAAGAGAGGTGGCAGGAGGCCAGTCTGGTGTCACCAAGGCCTCTGCAAAGACTTTGTGCATTATGGGGGTATGATGGGTAAACACTGGAAGTCTGAAAGAGAGTGGTAGAGTTTGGGGGGGATATTAAATGGTTCCCAAGATTGTGATAGACTGAGAATAGACTGGAATTGAGGCACATAGCAGAGTTAAAAGTAGGAAGAGTTGGGGAATTATTACATGATTTCAGTTCAGATATTGTGGATTGCAACAGGGTCATCGGGATGATGGGAGAAATGGCCAAATTCTGGACATGCTTTGAAGGTAGAGGATTTGTTCATGGATTCTACATGGAGTATAAAGGAAAGAATAAATTGATTATAAGACTTTGGCCATATCACCAGGAAAAGATAAGATAGACTTGCTACCAACTGGTTAAAGGAACAAATGGAAGTTGAGGTACAGATTTGGAAGAGACAAATCTGGTAATGGTGTAGCTGAGATGCCAAATTAGATATTCAAGTGAAGGTGTCAACTGCATAACTGGATCTAAGAGTCTGGTGTGAAATGGAGAGCTTCAAGCTTTCCAATGTCAAGTATCTGAAGAGATGAGGACACAGCAAACTATACAGACAGAGTATTTGGGAAAGAAGAAATGAGTGAAGGAGAAGAAAATCAGTAGTGTGGTATCCTGGAAAACACTTAATGAAAGATTTCCAAGTTGAGGGAACCAACACCTGATATCCAATGATTACTTAACAGCAAGATGAAGACATGACCTGCGGTGTAATAGTAAGGAAGACTTCAGTGGCCTTGGCGGTGGTGCTGGTGAATGCCATATTGCAAGAAGGTTGGAAGAGAAATGGAGGAGATAATTCAGAGGTGATGAGCACAGGCAACCTTTTGAAGAGCTGGAGGAGAAATTAGATGAAAGTGGGAGTTAAAAGGAATAGTCCACTGGAGACAGAAAAGATGCTGACCGCAGAAGGATAGGGCGGAATTGCTAGAACAGCATCCTTGACTAGCTAATAGAGGAGGACATTCTTAAAGGCTCTGGAGAGATCACAAAGAAGACATCACTTGGAGAATGAGACTCTCAAATGTCAACCCTTATGATAGTGAATGGCAGGTGCTGAGCGCTAGAAAGGAGCAGGAGAGGGAGATGGGGGACGGCTATTTAGTGGACAGTTATCAGCATTTCCCACAATTAGCACGTTTATTTTTGTCATTGATGCTATTATTATGAGGCCAAAGAAAACAATGGGCCAACATCTAAGAGTCTGGGGGGAACTGATAGGACACAGTTTATGACTGCAGGCAACAAATTGTGCTTCCAGGTGTTCAAAAGCCTGAGAAATAAGCTATCAGTGTACCCTTCATGGAAATAGACTTGAGGATATGTGAGCTGACAAATATTGGAATCAAGCTCAAAAGGAGTACCTCAAGAATGGTTGCATGGCAGTATAAAATGAGTAACAGTAACCATTAGAAGCTGAACAAATAATGACTAAATAATTGATTTGAGCATACTTCCAAAAAATATAAGTGAAAAGTAATTCTTGAAAAAAGATACACAATTTACTACTAGTAAGTAATGTCATCCCATCTTATACAAGCAAGCATTCGTGAGAGGTGTAAGGAGGTAAAATTATCTTCTATTCTGTGCTTTAGTTTAATTTAACCTTAGTAATATGAAACAATAGGCATTCTGTGGGAATTATCTTATATTACAAGGCTGGTTCTAAAGTTGCTCATAAAATGTATTTTTTTGTCTATTGGCCATGCCACTTGTGAAATCTTAGTTCTCCAACCAGGGAGTGAGCCTAGACCACCACAATAAAAACATAGAGTCCTAACCACTCTACTGCCAAGGAATTCCCATCCACAACGATTTAAATGAGAGGACGCTTGGGGCTAGTGTATGGGAAGGTCCGGGGAGATGGTGTGGGGTGGGGGGTTGGAGGGGGCTTCGGCATTGGGAGAT
>SJYC01085796.1:0-10933 GCA_006408675.1 Madoqua kirkii | reverse complement strand
GAGCAAGGGAAATAGGAGGTTTTCAGATGGTAAAGAGCTTCAGTTATGCAAGGTGATTCACTTCTAGAAATCTGCTGTACAGTAGAAGGCCTATGTTCAAAAGTCTTTAGAAGCTTGTTACCAGAGTAAATGTTTGCCCATCTTTCTTTCATCCTGTCTTATAGACTTGAACTTGGGCAAATGGCCACACTTAGGAACAAGGGAGACTGTGAAATGCTGCCTTTATTCTGTGCAGAATGAGCCCAGCTACAAAACTGAGAATTCTATCACTGTGAAGAGGTGAGCGCTGTGACCCTGGGAGTGAGACCTAACGCATCCTCATTTTCACTTGAGCGAGACACAGCCCAAAGCAAGGACATCCAATGTCTTGCATTATGTGATGCTGAACAAATGTTTTTATTAAAAAACGACAGTTTTTATAAGTCAGCGCCTGATGCTCTTTTCTTGAGCTTTGACATTTTGTGATTGTATGCTGTGCCTAGTACAAGAGGTTTACTGAATTTTTATTACTTTACAATTATAATGGAATCACATCTGTGTGACTTAAGCCAGTAAAACCACCAAAGAATTCAGAACTCAGTTGTAAAGTGGTTAGAGATGCCTGCACTGCAGCCATCAGCAAGGCAATAGTACTTGACTCTGGCTTATGCACGATGCATGACCCTTTTATCTTAATTTAATGCCAATTTTTAAAAATTCTGAACCTGCTACTACTGGATTTTTTTTTAATTGGAAAATGGGTGTATAATAAGAAATCAGATTTTATTATATTAAAATACAATTACTCTAAGAATTTTGATTTACTATTATTCTTCCCTTCATCTCTCTCTCTTTGGCCACCTGAGAGATTAGAATTCATAATTGTAATCAGAGTATTATGACATATATGAAAACTGAACACAGACATATAATAATGGTTCCTCAATATATTACAGCTTGTAGTGGTGATCTCTCTGAATGCTGGGATACTGCGGGTTGGTAGATTCCGAGAGATTTTATTTAAAAATTGTGTACTCCATGACATGGGAAGCAGGTATAGACTGACTCCAATAGAGAATGACTTTATAATAATTCCTTTCTTGTCAATCCCATTCCCATCCAACACAATGCTAGGATATCCCATATCCATGGACTACTCATTCAGTTCAGTTCAGCTCAGTTGCTCAGTCATATCTGACTCTGCAACACCATGGACTGCAGCATGCCAGACTTCTCTGTCCTTCACCAACTCCCTAGCTTAGTTGGTGATGCCAGTCAACCATCTCATCCCCTGTCATCCCCTTCTCCTCCTGCTTTCAGTCTTTCCCAGCATCAGGGTCTCTTCAAATGAGTCAGTTCTTTACATCAGGTGGCCAAAGTATTGGAGTTTCAGCTTCAACATCAGCCCTTCCAGTGAATATTCAAGACTGATTTTCTTTAGGACTGACAGGTTGGATCTCCTTGCAGTCCAAGGGACTCTCAAAAGTCTTCTCCAACACCACGGTTCAAAAGCATCAATTCTTCGGTGCTCAGCTTTCTTTATAGTCCAAGTCTCACATCCATACATGACTACTGGAAAAACTATAGCTTTGACTACATGGACTTCTATTGGTAAAGTAATGTCTCTGCTTTTTAATGTACTGTCTAGATTGATCATAGTTTTTATTTCAAGGAGCAAGTGTCTTTTAATTTCATGACTGTAGTCACCATTGCAGTGATTTTATACCCTTCTAAATCATTATTTAAGAGGGAAGACAATTCAATGACATTTTCAAGCAAAATCTTGGGGAAGTTTAGGGCCTGTACATAAAGAAAAAAATTTCCTTTACCTTCTTAGGTTTAAAGATTGGAGATCTGAAATTCTGAAATTTAAATCGAAGCATTTACCTTAAGGGGAAGGAGGCAAAGTTTACTCATATGCATGTAACAGCATATAAAGGAAGTGGCTCTCTTAACAGAAAAAGATGGGACCTCTATGCCTAACTTAATGAAGCAGGAGAAAAAGGCTTATATGGGAAGAGCAAACATGTTTCCAAGAGAAAAAAATAGGAAGTAAAAAATTTGTGATAATGTTTGTTTCTGCAGATGTGAGTGGCTTCCTCTATTTTTCTTTTACCCTTCATGGACATGATGCTCCTCTGGAGAAAGGATTATGGCAGCCTCATTCTGAGAAGCTTCTTTTAGTGAGCTAGGAGCATCTCCCAGGGTGTTACTTTATTATCTGTTGACTCTCAAAGGTGTTCAGTTTAAAATAATCTTTATACATCACTTTGGAGGGTCTAAATGGCCCCTACACAATTCCCTGTCTGAAGTTTCCCTAGAAGCTTTCAGAAAAGCTGGGTAGATTGCTATTGAGGAAACATTCCAGTTGGAAGTCATGCGATAAGAGATATGCCAGAAAAATAATAATATGGGTTATAGAGAGGAAACAAAAGGAACAAAGACTACAGGTTAGAGAAGATTATAAACCCAATTTCTACATCCAGAGGACAGTCAGATTTCTAGATGCTGGTCTCAAAATGTTTTTATTAAGATACTACTGGCAGCATCACAGTCATGGTTATTTCCTGGAGAAGAGCATGAATGATGCTCAAAAACAACAAGCAGGACTGAAATGTGAAAACCAACAAGACTTTGCTACGGTTTTTTATTGAAACAAAATTTCCCACCAAAATCATCTTTAATTTTTGGTCCAATTAAGCAAAGTCAAATTCAACTTTACTTGTTTTATTTTATTTATTTATTTATTTTTATTTTTACTTTACAATACTGTATTGGTTTTGCCATACATTGACATGAATCTGCCATGGGTGTACATGAGTTCCCAATCCTGAACCGCCCCTCCCACGACCCTCTCCATATCATCCTCTGGGTCATCCCAGTGCACCAGCCCTAAGCATTCTGTATCCTGTATCAAACCTAGACTGATGATTTATTTCTTACATGATAGTATACATGTTTCAATGCCATTCTCCCAAATCATCCTACCCTCTCCCTCTTCCACAGAGTCCAAAAGTCTGTTCTATACATCTGTGTTTCTTTTGCTGTCTTGCATACAGGGTTATCATTACCATCTTTCTAAATTCCATATATATGTGTTAGTATGTATTGGTGTTTTTCTTTCTGGCTTACTTCACTCTGTATAATCGGCTCCAGCTTCATCCACCTCATTAGAAAGGATTTAAATGTATTCTTTTTAATGGCTGAGTAATACTCCATTGTGTATATGTACCACAGCTTTTTTTTTTTTTATACTTTATTCTACGTTACAATACTGCATTGGTTTTGCCATACATTGACATGAATCAGCCACAGGTGTACACAATCTCCCAATGCCGAAGCCCCCTCCCATCTCCCAGCTTTCTTATCCATTCATCTGCTGATGGACATCTAGGTTGCTTCCATGTCCTGGCTATTATAAACAGTTCTACGATGAACCCTGGGGTACACATGTCTATTTCAGTTCTGGTTTCCTCAGTGTGTATGCCCAGCAGTGGGATTGCTGGGTCATAAGGCAGTACTATTTCCACTTTTTTAAGGAATCTCCACACTGAGCTCCATAGTGGCTGTACTAGTTTGCATTCCCACCAACAGTGTAAGAGGGTTCCCTTTTCTCCACACCCTCTCCAGCATTTATTGTTTGTAGACTTTTGGATCACAGCCATTCTGACTGGTGTGAAATGGTACCTCATTGTGGTCTTGATTTACATTTCTCTGATAATGAGTGACGTTGAGCATCTTTTCATGTGTTTGTTAGCCATCTATATGTCTTCCTTGGAGAAATGTCTATTTAGTTCTTTGACCCAGGGAACTTTGGCCCAGAGAACTCCACAAACTGCCAGAATACAGAAAGGCTGCCCCAAATGCAGCAATATAACCAAGATGAAGAGACAGAGGAATACCCAGCAGGTAAAAGAACAGGATAAATGCCCACCAAACCAAACAAAAGAGGAAGAGATAGGGAATCTACCTGATAAAGAATTCTGAATAATGATGGTGAAAATGATCCAAAATCTTGAAATCAAAACGGAATCACAGATAAATAGCCTATAGACAAGGACTGAGAAGATGCAAGAAAGGCTTAATAAGGACCTAGAAGAAATAAAAAAGAGTCAGTGTATAATGAATAATGCAATAAATGAGATCAGAAACACTCTGGAGGCAACAAATAGTAGAATATGGAGGCAGAAGATAGGATTAGTGAAATAGAATGGTAGAAATAAATGAATCAGAGAGGAAAAAAGAAAAATGAATTAAAAGAAATGAGGACAATCTCAGAGACCTCCAGGACAATATGAAATGCTCCAACATTCGAATTATAGGAGTCCCAGAAGAAGAAGACAAAAAGAAAGACCATGAGAAGATACTTGAGATAATAGTTGAAAACTTCCCTAAAATGGGGAAGGAAATAATCACTCAAGTCCAAGAAACCCAGAGAGTCCCAAACAGGATAAACCCAAAATGAAACATCCCACGACATATATTAATCAAATTAACAAAGAGCAAACACAAAGGACAAATATTAAAAACAGCAAAGGAAAAACATCAAATAACACACAAGGGGATTCCCATAAGGATAAGAGCTGATTTTTCAATAGAAACTTTTCAGTCCAGGAAGGAATGGCAAGACATACTTAAAGTGATGAAAGAAAATAACCTACAGCCCAGACTACTGTACCCAGCAAGGATCTCATTCAAATATGAAGGAAATATCAAAAGCTTTACAGACAAACAAAAGCTGAGAGAATTCAGCACTACCAAACCAGCTCTCCAACAAATGCTAAAGGATATTTCTAGACAGGAAACACAGAAAGGGTATGTAAACCTGAACCCCAAACAATAAAGTAATGGCAATGGGACCATACTTATCAATAATTACCTTCAACGTAAATGGGTTGAATGCCCCAACCAAAAGACAAAGACTGGCTGAATGGATACAAAAACAAGACCCCTAATATATGTTGTCTACAAGAGACCCACCTCAAAACAAGGGACACATACAGACTGAAAATGAAGGGCTGGAAAAAAATGTTCCATGCAAATAGAGACCGAAAGAAAGCAGAAGTAGCAATACTCAGATAAAATAGACTTTAAAACAAAGGCTGTGAAAAGAGACGAAGAAAGCCACTACATAATGATCAAAGGATCAATCCAAGAGGAAGATATAACAATTATAAATATATATGCACCCAACATAGGAGCACCGCAATATGTAAGACAAATGCTAATAAGTATAAAAGGGGAAATTAACAATAACACAATAATAGTGGGAGACTTTAATACCCCACTCACACCTATGGACTGATCAACTAAACAGAAGATTAACAAAGAAACAGAAACTTTAAATAATAGAATAGACCAGTTAAACCTGATTGATATCTATAGGACATTTCACCCCAAAATAATGAATTTCACCTTTTTCTCAAGTGCTTACTTATTTTTAAAATAACTCTAATTTCATTAAAATTTTCTCACTTATTTATATATGTGCAGAAACGATGGTAATAAATCATATAAATATTTTAAAGAAAGTCTTATTGGAATTTTATTGCGATCTTAGTTGAGACTTAAATTCTCTTGGGGCTAGGAAGCCAAGTCAAGAATTTATCGTCATCAGATTGACTCAGGAAAAAAGACTCTGATGCTGGGAAAGACTGAAGGCAGGAGGAAAAAGAGATAGCAGAGAATGAGATGGTTGGATGCCATCACCAACTCGATGGACAAGAGTTTGAGCAAACTCTGGGAGTTGGTGATGGACAGGGAAGCCTGGCACGCTACAGACCATGCAGTGGCAAAGTTTCAGACACGACTAAGCAACTGAACTGAATTGAACTATTATAGCAGGCAGGTAGCTAGGTATGAGCAGAGAAAGGGGCCATGGGCCAGGTGGCAGGAAAACAGCCATGGGCAGACAGAGAACCTTCAAACTGACCGGAAACAACACAGGAGCCTCCAGACTAACAGGAAACAACCCTTCTGGGTGATAAGTGTCCTGGAGGCAGACAAGGAAAGGTGGAGAAAGGCAGGAATCTCATGTTGCTCATTAAGCTGAGCATTCTAATAAAATTGTGCTCATTCTAATACGCCTTGCAGACAAGAAGATCCCATCATGCACCAACACCAGGACGAATAAGAACAAAAAATCCCTCCTCCCCTTGGGAAGATGGAACGTGGATGAACATCAGGGAATATGACCCCAGCCACCTTCCTCCCCAATGAAATATTCTGCCCTTTCAGATGTATGTCCCTCTTAACCAGCTTTGGGGATTCCCTAGTGGCTCAGTGGTAAAGAATCCACCTGCCAATACAGGAGAAGCGGGTTCTTTCCCTAGGTTGGGGAGATCCCCTGGAGAAGGAAATGGCTACCCATTCTAATTTTCTTATCTGGGAATTCCCATAGACAGAGGAGCCTGGCCGGCTACAGTCCATGGGGTTGCAAAAAGAGTCAGACATGACTTAGCAACTAAAGGACAACATAATCAGCTTTCCAAAGAATCCCAGGACAGCAGCAGCTCCACCTGCCAATACAGGAGAAGCGGGTTCTTTCCCTAGGTTGGGGAGATCCCCTGGAGAAGGAAATGGCTACCCATTCTAATTTTCTTATCTGGGAATTCCCATAGACAGAGGAGCCTGGCCGGCTACAGTCCATGGGGTTGCAAAAAGAGTCAGACATGACTTAGCAACTAAAGGACAACATAATCAGCTTTCCAAAGAATCCCAGGACAGCAGCAGCTCCAAACTGGTCTGCCCACTCTCCCTCTGAGAATGTTTGCTGATGTGTGTGTGTGTGTGTGCACGCGTGTGTATAGCTATTGTGTGTGTTAGTTGCTCAGTTGTGTCCGACTCTTTGCCACCCCATGGACTATAGCCCACCGGGCTCCTCTGTCCGTGCAGTTCGCCAGGCCAGAATGTTCTCTTCATGAAACCAAGCAGAGCCCCCCTGGGGCCCCCACAAGGTACACCTCCTTCCCATTCTTGCTCTACTGTTCCTCGTTTACAGGAAATAGGCTCCGTTCAGCCTCCTATACCTTTCCTAAGTTCCATGGGGCAGATTCAAACAGTTGCTAAACAGAGAAGTGAGGGAATGCAGAAACAAAGGAGGAGCAGCTGAGAAACAATAGTGCACCAATGGGGCAGTGTCTTTGTTCTCTCAAGGAGTGTGTATAACAATGTATCTCTGACTTCTCCCACTGAAATTAAGGTCCCCACCCATATGGAGGATGGTAATTTCAGGCTGAGAACAAGATTCCTGGAGCTCCACTCTGTTACCTCACCCCCAACCAATTAGAAGAGAGTCACCTGTCCTGCAGCCACACTTGTAAGTTTTACCTGTAGAAACTCCCAGAAAGTTATCAGGGAGTTAGACATGTTTGAGAGGGAGCCACCCATTCTTGCTTGACCCTGAATTAAATCCTCCTTTGCTCCAAAGTTTGACATCTCTACTTCCTTGTCCTTGAAACAGAGCAAGACACTGTGGGTCTTCTGGACACAGAAGACTTTCTGTCTCCCATTTCTTGTTTGTAGAGAACAGAATCCAGCCTCCATGACCTTTCCTGAATTTCAAACAACAGATTTGAACTGTTGCCAATAAAGGGAGGAGCAGCCAATAAACCACTTGAGGCAAGATTGCTGCTAAGTCGCTTCAGTTGTGTCTGACTCTGTACGACCCCATAGATGGCAGCCCACCAGGCTCCCCATCCCTGGGATTCTCCAGGCAAGAACACTGGAGTGGGTTGCCATTTTCTTCTCCAATGCATGAAAGTGAAAAGTGAAAGTGAAGTCACTCAGTCCTGTCTGACTGTTCACGACCCCATGATCCACAGCCCACCAAGCTCCTCCGTCCATGGAGTTTTCCAGGCAAGAGTACGGGAGTAGGTTGCCATTGCCTTCTCCCGAGGCAAGATTAAAGGGGGTCAGAGAAGCTCATCAAGATTAGGACACTGAACACCTGAGACCCTGCACACACCCTTATAAGCAACCCGACCCTTAAAGCATTACTATAAAACTCCTCACCAAATTCTCCGAGGCTGGGACACATAGTTTTCCAGGGCATAGGCCCACTCTGTCCTCCCTTGCCTGGCAAGGCAATAAAGCTATTATTTTCTACTTCACCCAAAACTCTGTCTTCAAGATCAGTTTAGTATCATTGCAGAGGGGTCAAGATTTTGGCATCAGCCTCTCTGTGCTCTGGGCACAGGAAATTGCCTTGAGAAACATTAACAACTTTCAAATGTACAGCAAAGTATAGTTGAGTGCAGTAATGTTGTTGCATATTCCCTGGATTTATCCATCTTACAGCTGATAGTTTATGCCTTTGACTGACATATCACCATTGCTTTTACCCTCAAGCCCCTGGTAGCCATTCATATATTCTCTGTTCCTATGTGTTTGACTATTTCAGGTGCTACATATAAATCAGTTTTCATTTTCTCATCTGTTTTATTTAGCATATTGCCTATGGTCCAAACGGCAGAATTTCCTTCTTTTCTAAGAACAAGTATACATACTTGCCTTCAGGTATATACTCAGAAGTTAAAAGGCTGAATCATAATGTCATCTTGTTTTTAATTTTTAGAGAAACTTCCACACAGCTTTCTATATAGCTATACCAGTTTACATTCCCACCAGCAATGCACAGGAGTTCCATTTAGGAGAACAAATTCTTATTCAGCTTATGCAAATAACTATGTGGCTATGAAAATAAGAATATTCACTAAGAGTTCTTCAATTGTGGAGAGATCAAGTAGAAATAAAAATAAATGTTTCATGTCTTGTTACTAAGTATAATCTTCTAAATTACTATAAGAGATAGCTGAAGAGAAAAGAAGTTGCTTTTCTAATCCAGAAAATAAAATATTAAGAAACCAATAAAATTCCAAGAAAAAGTCATAAAAGAAATCCTAATCGCTATCAGTTTACTCATTCCTGTGTGGTTAATTTCAGCTCTATTTCAGTCCTTTTTGCTGTTGGGTTAGTAATTTCATAAACTCTTCAATTTCAAATTGTTGTTGAACCCAAGTTTGTGTGCCTGACACACCCTGAAGCTAAACAAACTGAAATGTCAAAATTTGGAGCAAGGAAAGGTTTATTGCAGAGACCAAGCAAGAAGGATGAATAGGTCATGCTCAAAAACCCTGAACTCTCTGATAGTTATCAAGGAAGAGCTAAATTTGGGGTCTGGGCTTCAGGCTGTGTGACTTTCTTCTGATTGGTTCGTGGTGATGTAAAAAAGTTACCTTCCAGTCATCTTGTGCTCAGGCTGAGGTTACCAACCCCCACATGAGTGGGACTTTATTTCCTGCAAAAAAACTCAGAGACAGGGTCACATACATCCTCTGAGGAGGAACCAGGACCATACATTGTATTTTCTGATTAATTCCTCTTTTGTTTCTCATTCTCTCCCTTGCAATTAGCAAGTGTTTGAATCTGCCCTTTGGAACCCAGGGATGGTCTAGAAGACAAAGGGCTGCAAGCAAGAAACAAGGGGCCGGGAAAGACTTCTGTACCTGGGAAAACTCCACTGGGACCTGCTCTACTTCAAGCATACTTCTTCCTTGACACTCTTCAACCATGAGAGGAACAGGTGATGGACAAGAAAGGGAATAATGACTTGGATTGAGAGGTTAGTCATAAAATCAGCAGAGGAGCTCAGTTTTAGGGGACTTTGTTTCATTGTTAGTTCTGGAAATCCTTACTCCAATCTGTGGTATGATCCCAAAGTAACTGATGCCCTAAGCCTGAATCCCATAGAAACTGCTGCATTTCTTTCCTTGCTTCTCTGAGATGATCCCCTTTGCTGAAACAAGAGCTGTGGCCTGTAGCTCATTGAAAGAGTTCTCAGAGAAACATCAGAATAAAACAATAACTATCTGCTAATGACAAAAGATTTTAAATGGTCATGGATCTGATGAGAGTTTATTATAATTCAATTAGCAAGAAAATTTAGTTGTCTCTGTGACATACAACATTTTACCATAATGATTAGAATTATGCCTGATAAACATTATGTCAGGACATACCAAGGACAGCAGAAACCCTAAGAAACTTCTACAAACTTTATATAATTCCTGAAACACTTTAATAATATATTTATAGAAATAGGACCTAGTGAAGTTTAGGTATTTCTTTTTGACAATATAGAATATTAATTAAATAGTTAAGATGATAGAATAAATCCTTTGAGATTTTTCCGGACACCCTCTGGGAAATTTCACTGTCAGTTCAAGGTCAAGAAGATTTCTTTTATAACTGGATTTTGGAAGGTTGTCAAAACCATCATAAGGTTTTAATATTCAATAAGATCACAGGTTGAAGCCAAGCGGGACCTTGTGGGACTCCTGGGCACAAAAAGTTTTCCATGCCCCCTGTTTCTTGTTTGCTAGGAGTAGACTCCAGCCACTATGACCTTCCCTGAGTTCCAAAGGGCAGATTCAAGCAATCGCTAATCAAGGAAGGAGCACATGCAAAGATAAAGAAGGAGCAGTCAAGAAACAATAGTGCAGACTTGGGGCAGAAGCCTGATGCCACCTCAAGGGATACACAGAACAAAATCTCTGAGTTCTTTTGCTAAACTAAGTTCAGTTCAGGCACTTTGAGCCTCCTAGACCTTCCCTGAGTTCTAAAGGACATATTTAAACAGTTGCTAATCAATGAAGTAAGGGAACGAGATACAAAGGAGGAAAAGTCAAGAAACCATAAAAGAGGTGTCTGGGTTCCTCCTGAAGGAGTATACATAATAATATCTTTCATATCCCATATATTGAATACTTATACTTATCGTAACTTATTTTTCTTATATATTTTGCACAAGAAGTTATTTCTTTTCACTTTTATCATATTAGTAGTTTAGTTTACAAATGTTCATCTTAAATCCTTATTTTTAGTATTTTTTATTTTCCAGAGAAAAAAGGAAGTAGATAAATATGAATTTCTTGTCCGATATCAGCCTTTGTAG
>SJYC01085795.1:0-32495 GCA_006408675.1 Madoqua kirkii | reverse complement strand
AAAAGAATGTACAACATGCATATATAAATATACAGACAAATACAAATAGACATTAAAGGTATTTGTTCTAAAATTTTAGTCATAATTCAGATATAATTACAGAACTCATTAATTATATGTGTTTACATTTTGTCTCACTTGTTTTAAGTCTAAATTATGTTTCTGACCAGTGGACCAGTCAATGTTTCAATATGTTTAATATTATTCAGTATGTTCAGTGTGTTCAATATGAGCTCTAAAGATTTTCCCCAATATTTCTGTGGGTGACTTCAGTGTTTGGTTTTGTTTTGTTTTGTTTTTCTTGACAAATAATACTATGGAGGCTGTGGCTTTAGCTCCAGGTGATTTTTTAGTCAACTAAGATGTTAGGGCAAGGTGCCCTTCTGATGGGAGCCTGAGTTATTATTATACCTCAGATGGTTGCATTCAAAAAGATGGCTCTCAGGTCCTCGAGAAAGCATTTCTGAGTGACACAAGTTGTGAAACCCAAAGAAAGAGAAAAAGGTTACAAACTTTCTAAAATAGCTGCTCTAAAAGGAATTTTAGGGAAATATTTGCCTATTTCCAATGTTTTTACTCTGACACACTAAATTCTCCTGGCAGCATTATGCTTTTTCAAGAAGACATTTTGAAAGAACTAAAGACATGTTTGTGGAAGGTGTAGATTTTAATTTTTGTTCTAAGCCTGATATTTGGTCATTAATTCTATTAAAGGAATATTTTAGGTGAACCATGATACTTTTTTTTTTCCTTTTGCTTAAGCTGATCCTCTCATAGGTTTCAACAACATTTGTCTAGGGTAAGAGCTCTCTAAAAATCCTTTTAAATATAAAAACTTTCTCATTCCTGGATCTGTCGTGTAGCCATCGGAGTTTAGAATCACCAGAGGAATACCAGTTCCAAAACGTGGCTCAAATCCAGTAAACCTTTTTGTTACCACATCCTTTCCAGATTCTTAGACAGCAATATTATAGAAATGAATTTATCATTTCCACAAGACTCTTAGGCTAGCAAAGTTTTGGTTAAGTGATAACTTGTTCACAAGAGAGAAAGTGGGATAAAAAGATGCCAGCTCCCCAAGCAGAGGGGGCTTTTATAACAAAAGGGAGGATTTATCTCATCAGCAGTGATTATTTCCTTGTCAAACTTACTTGATCAATAGCAGGCTCCATGGGGGTTACTAGGAATAAGGAAGGCTTCTGTGAGTTGAAAGGAGTGTATGTGAATTTTTCCCAAGAAAGCACAAGAGCAGATAAGGTTAAAATTTGTGGTTGAACTCCTTGTCTTGTGGCAACCAGGTGTACTCATCAGTGTAACAGAGACGAAGTTAACCTTTCACTCCTGCGACCCTGGGTTTATCTCTGGGACTCAGGCCCCTGGGGCCTTTGTCCTTTAGTTCACAAGTCCTGTTTTGCCCAAGACTGTCCCCTGACTATTCTCCTCATCCTTTTCCAAAACAGCTGCCTTCCTGTCCTCCTGTCTCCATTGTTATGGCTTTACAGTGGATGGAAGAGTTATCCTCAAAAGGGTACAGCAGAGGCGGCCCCATGATCTAGTCACTCCCAAAGGGAAGAAAAGAAACCAAGTCACCATGTGTAGCAAAGACACTAGAAAGGACACCTCTCAGACTTAGGAGTCCAGGGGCTGGTGACAGTGAGTAGGAAAGGATCTCAGGCACGCAGTCGGATGTGCCGCTTATAGATGCAGGTCTAACAACATGTACCCCTGTGTGGTGGAAAACCAAGGAGACCATTCTTACTGTTTCCAAGCCAAGTTCTCAAGCTACCCCTGGGAGGAAATGGTTCCATAATGAAAGAAAAATAAAAGTTAAAGCACTCAGTCTTGTCTGACTCTTTGTGACACCATGGACTGTATAGGGGACTGAATTCTCCAGGCCAGACTATTGGTGTGGGTAGCCATTCCCTTCTCCAGGGAATCTTCCCAACCCAGGAGTTGAACCCGGGTCTCCCACATGGCAGGTAGATTCTTTACCAGCTGAGCCACAAGGGAAGCCTGAGAATACTGGAGTGGGTAGCCTATCCTTTCACCAGCAGATCTTCCTGACCCAGGAATCAAACTGGGGTCTTCTGCACTGCAGGCAGATTCTTTACCAACTGAGTTGGAAACCCTGGGTCTGTAATATAGATATTCAAATCTAAGTCGCCCAAGAGTCATAATACCCAAAGAACCGGTTCGTACCTCATTTATTAGGAGCAATGGGCTGACTGGAGACGCTTGGTCTTTGCAGAATAACACTGGGCCATGACGCTAGCAATAATGAAGCAGGAGAGAGGGAAGCAGGACACACCCTTTCAAAGAACCGCAGAGACCGAGGATGTGACATGGAATGATTAGAACCAAATAGGTTCAAGATGGCAGATAAGTTGACTTCTGCTAGACTTTGAGCCTCAGTATACACTCACCCAGCACATCAGCATGCTAAATGGCACCTCTAGGCACCATGACAGTCCTGAGGCTAACCATCAAAGACCAAAAAGTGGGCAGCAGCCCAGTTCCTTGAAATCTCCACTCTTTCCCCAAAACAGTTGGAATAATCCTCCCGCTCATTTAGTTTATGAAATTATTGCCATCCACCCCTGCAGATATTGAATTCTATGCTGGTGCAGCTATTGACCTTAGATATGGCTTTACGGAAGATCAGGGTGGAGAATGAGGCACTTGGTGTTCCAAGGAAACTTTTGGAATAGGTCTTTATACAGTTAGATATTTTCAGGAACCAATTTTATGATCCTAATTCTTGAAAAATTATCTAAAAAGCTATCTTAAAAGAGCACAAATCACTCCATGGTGACATTAGCTCCTACTGACAAGCAGAAAACTTTTTGTAAAATAAATGCTTGATGGCATTGAACCATCCCCTTTACCAAAATCATACATAGTGAACTTCACCTACTATTTCTTTGGAGCAGAGCAGTTTCTCAGAGGTATCAGAAGTGCAGAGTCTTCAGAATCTTCTGGGCTGCATTCATCATTTTACCCCAAATAAAATAACTCACAACTCTCACATTGTGTATGTATCTTTTTTAAGTCAATATAACCTAGTCTATAAAACTAACCAATTTGTATTTTGAAGCCTCTCTCTCCTTGGAGATGGCCACACTCTATCTGTGGAGTGTATTTCTCCCTAAATAAATCCGCTTCTTACCTATCACTGTGCCTCTCACTGGTTCTTTCTGCAATGAGACATCAAGAACCTGAGTTTCATTAAGTCCTGAAATTAGGTGTGAGATCTCAGTTGGAAGGCCATAGGTTTGGGCTGGGTTCAAGTCCCAATCTCAGTTACATGACTTCAGCAGCCTGCCTTTATTTAAAATTTTGATATTTAGTCACTGAAGTTAATCTGGCAAACACCAAGTTAAATCTCAGAGACAGAGTTTTGGGTGAACTAGAAAAGCACAGCTTTATTGTTTTGCCAGGCAAAGGGGGCCAAAACTGATTAATACCCTCGAAAATGTGTGCTCTTACATGGAGTGGATAATGAGTTTTGCAGTAATGGTTCAAAGAAAGTGTGACTGAGGTTTAAAACCCTACTCAGTCAGTGTGGGAGTCTGAAACCTCAGTCTTGTTTTCAATAAACATCTCACTCCATAACCTAAAGCTATACCCTTGGTTCCTGACTTTCAGAGGAAGGTGTCCTTGGTTTGGTAGATCACAAAATGTTCAGTTCCAGGACAGGACAACCATTAATTTCTGGCCCTCGTATATAAAAGAAAAACAACAGGTAGACCACCAAATTTTGGCCCACATCCCATCCTTCGTAAAATGGCCAGGGGGTGTGAAAGAGTGGCAACTTAATCGAGGATCAAGAAGTCATAAAGATGTGAAGTTTAACATTGTGACCTTTCTAGGTTGACTAGAAATGACATATTTTAAGGACAAGAGCCAGCTAAAACCGTACAGATCAATCCTGGCAAGGATAGCAAAACATCTCAAAGGTATTGCGTGCCTCCCTTGATCTGCTAGGAGGACCTGCTCCAAGGCTGCAGTGTTGTCTCTTGACTCTTCCTCCCTTGTCTCCGCATCCCCCTTCCTTCTCTGATTCACAACTGTTTGAACCTGCATTTGGTGCCAGGAAAGGTCAGGTTGCCAAAAATCTTGGCTGTCTGTGCACCAATGCCAAACAGAAATATGGAGACAGTTATGGAGAAAGAAAGAATGGCTTTATTACTTTTGCCAGGCTAAGGAGGAACAGTAGGTGCTTGCCTCAAGAACTGTGACCCCCTCCCTGGTGAGTAGGGAAAGGTTAGATCATCAACCAGGAGTATGCGATAAGAAAGTGAAGTCACTCAGTCGTGTCCAATCTTTATGAGCCTCTGTGGTCCTTTCATCTCGCCTCAGGTGGTTTCCTTGCTGTTCTTCCTTTGATTAGCAACTGTTCTGCCATTTAGATCCGAGAGAAGGTCACAGGGAGGCTGGAGTCTTGCCTACAAGAAATGAGGGACAAAAAAGGCCTCCATGCAAAGAGGTCCCACAGGGCCCTACTTGGAATCAGTCATGAAGACTGAATGAAACCTATTTCCTGTAATCAAGAAATGGGGGACACAGAAAGGTTTGGGGCCCAAGATCCCCACAAGGCTCTCCACAGTTTTTATGTTTTATATCATCAACATAAAAGTTTTGCACTAATTATGATTTTAAACATGTTGAATTAATATATTATTTATCTTGATTACTGAATTTATTGTTACCCTCTTAAGACTCTGCCCAAGTTGAGTGCTGTAGGGGAGTAAAAATGTTCTCTTCTGCTCTTCCAGGATTTGTGGCTGATTTAAAAATTAAATTAACATAAGACAGATTAATAAGAGAAGTGAAAAAAAAATGAGTTATCCTTGTATGTATAGGAGCCCACAAACATCTGACACTCAAAAGGCCAACAGACTACCGAGGATCGGGTAGCTTTCAGAGCTAAGAGAATGGGCAGGAGTCTGGGGCTTCAGAGGGGAAAAGGGTTCCAGAAGATGGGAAGAGGAAGTGTTTGGTGAGCAAAGATAAGTCTCTGACTGCTATGGTGATATCTGTTCCTGGTAAGTCCCCTTTTGTAATATAAATCTATACAAATGTAGATTTCTTTTCCAGTCCAGCCCCTCAGTTATGTCCAGCTCTTTGCAACCCCATGGACTGCAGGATGCTAGCCCTCCCTGTCCATCACCAACTCCTGGGCCTTGCTCAGACTCATGTCCATGGTTGGTGATACCATCCAACCATCTCATCGTCTGTCGTCCCCTTCTCTTCCTGCCCCTCAATCTTTCCCAGCATCAGGGTCTTTTCCAGTGAGTCAGTTCTTCCCTTCAAGTGGCCAAAGTATCGGAGCTTCAGCTTCAGCATCAGTCCTTCCAGTAAACACTCAGGACTGATTTCCTTTAGAATTGACTGTTTGATCTCCTTGTAGACCAAGGGACTTTCAAGACTCTTCTCCAACACCACAGTTCAAAAGAATCAATTCTTCAGTGTCCAGCTTTCCTTTTGGTCCAACTCTCACATCCATACATGACTACTGTAAGAAGCATAGCTTTGACTAGATGGACCTTTGCTGGCAAGGTAATGTCCCTGCTTTTTAATATGCTACCTAGGTTGCTCATAGTTTTTCTTCTAAGGAGCATACATCTTTTAATTTCTTGGCTGCAGTCACCATCTGCAGTGATTTTGGAGCCCCCCAAAATAAAGTCTCCCACTCTTTTCATTGTTTCCCCATCTATTTGCCATGAAGTGATGGGACCAGATGCCATGATCTAGTTTTCTGAATGTTGAATGTTAAGCCAACTTTTTCACTCTCCTCTTTCACTTTCATCAAGAAATTCTTCAAATGCCCTTCACCTTCTGCCATAAGGGTGGTGTCCTCTGCATATCTGAGGTTACTGATATTTCTCCCAGCCATCTTGATTCCAGCTTGTGCTTCATGCAGCCCGGCATTTTGCATGATATACTTTGCATAGAAGTTAAATAAGCAGGGTGACATTATACAGCCTTGACACACTCCTTTCTCAATTTGGAACCAGTCTGTTATTCCATGTACACTTCTAACTTTTGCTTCTTGATCTGCATACAGATTTCTCAGGAGACAGGTAACGTGGTCTGGTATTTCCATCTCTTGAAGAATTTCCCACAGTTTGTTGTGATCCACACAGTCAAAGACTCTGCCATAGTCAATAAAGCAAAAGTAGATATTTCTCTGGAACTCTCTTACTTTTTTGATGATCCAAATGATGTTGGCAATTTGATCTCTTGCTCCTCTGCCTTTTCTGAAATCAGCTTGAACATCTGGAAGCTCTCGGTTCATGTAATGTTGAAGCCTGGCTTGGAGAATTTTGAGCATTACTTTGCTAGTGTGTGAGATGGGTACAATTGTGCAGTAGTTTGAACAATTCTTTCTCTTCCAACTGGGCTAATTCAGGCTTCGCAGAGGAAGTGTGTGGAAATCAGCACTAGACAGAGCTCCTTCCTGCCAGGGAGGTCCCCACTGACTGTGGCTCTGAAAGACCCAGGGAGAGTGCTGGCCCCTCTTCCCAGAGGTACTCTGACCACATGCCCCATCACTCCTGGCCCTCCTGGGGCAGTCGATCTGGATCATGTCCTCTTTAGTTCTGAGCCTGACCAGTGCTAGCAGCCTGGACACCTTGAGTTGACCACAAACTACTGCTGTGTCCCCAAGATAAAGCTCACAAAGGGGTAACTTTTACTTTTTTTCAGAGCTTCTCCAGCATCTACAGTTGCTCAAAATAATCATTATGCCAAAGAGGCACATTTGGAGGTTGCATATCCTCCTTATTTTCAAAGACCCCCCTTGCCTCACTCTAACCCCTTCTCCCTTACTGAAGATTACACTTTGGCAAGAAGGAACTTATACCAACATAAAGAGAGGGGATGCAAGGTCCCAGAGTGAGCAAATAAAGGATTAGTAAAAATGTGAATAAATCTAGAATTGTTGATTATAAGGACCATAATAGTTAGAGTTACTATTTACTTATATAATATTAAAGATTTTTTTTAATGTGGACCATTTTTTAAAGTTTTTATTGAACTTGTTACAATGTTGCTTCTGTTTTATGTTTGGGTTCTTTTGGCCACAAGGCCTGTGTCATCTTTGCTCCCTGACCAGGGATCAGATTTGCACCTCCTGCACTGGAAAGCAAAGTCAAAGCCTTTGGACCTCCAGAGAAGTCCTTAGAGTTAGTATTTAGAAAAGGTTCAAAGAAAAGTAGTATTAAAATACTGTACCATATTGATATGAAAGATATGAAATGAGTACAAATTTGGGAGATATTGCTTCACTTTAAATTGAATTTATTAAGTCAAGATTGTTTAAGTCTAAACCATTATAAGAATGTATAAGAAATGGAAACTTGAAGAGGTCAATTGTTAAGACAAAGTAGCTAATTCTGAGTACAAAAGTACTAACAGCTAAACTTGTGGACATATAAACTGAGTGCTGGACTCTAGATAAAGTTCGAGTTGGGATAGGGAGATCAAACTGGACCCTAAAGAGACAGGACTCCACCCACTGCCTGTGCTCCGGCTCTAAGCTTGCCTAACAGCTTGCAGACACGATATCGTTCATGCACTTGGAGAGTCCCTAAGCAAACTGACTGTTGGGGGAAGGGATAAATTATCAAGAAAATCTTAGTTGAGAAATATGGATGTAACTAGTGAAGGGAGAAAGAAAGATACCCCATGAGGAAATAATGAAACATAGGCAATGCCTGGGAAGATCATATACTCCATAGTACTCAGCAAGGGAAGATCTGTGGGGGGGGACCTGTGTGTTAAGGAAGAAATTGCTTGTTGAAACTGCCCTGAGTGTGCCTGTCCCCCAGACCGCCAATATTGCCAGACCAGCATTAAAAGTCTCACTTTCGCTGTGCTTCATGTCTCTGAGTCCATTCCTTGGTTTGGGGTTAGTTGAGTGTGTTTCTCACAGAATGAAAATAAAAGAGCAGTAATTCACTTTTCACTTTCATGCATTGGAGAAGGAAATGGCAACCCAGTCTGGTGTTCTTGCCTGGAGAATCCCAGGGATGAGGGAGCCTGGTGGGCTGCTGTCTATGGGATCGCACAGAGTCAGACAGAACTGAAGTGACTTAGCAGCAGAAAGAAATAAATGGTGTAGCAGGGATAAAGAGATGAAAACTGATTAATTAAAGACAGGAAGAGAAAGCAAGGCAGCACAGGAAATAGATGGAAAATGGAAAACAACGTGTTAAAAGTAAAGCCCAGGACGCTGACCTCTCTGTGCAGCTCTGTTGTGGAACACAGCTGACCTATGTGCCTGTGTCAGGGGCTCTGTGAGGGCACATTTGTATTCTATTGCTGCATCACAAGTCATCACAGTCGTAATGGAAGGACACCCACATGCCTTCTCCCTGTCGCTGCACACGGGTCTGGAGTCTGGGCCTGGCGTACACGGGTTCTCCGCTCAGGGTCTCACCAGGCGAAAACCCTGGTGTCAGCCAAAGACAGGGCCTCACCTGAGGCTCGGGGCCTTCCAGATCACTGTTTGGTGGCAAGACTCATTTCCTTGCTACTGTAGAACTAAGCCCCCCTATTCCTTCTTTTTTTAATTAATTTTTTTTGGAGTATACTTGCTTTATAATGTTTTGTTAGGTTCTGCAGTATAGCAAGGTGAATCAGTTATATATACACATATATCCCCCTTTTTTAGATTTCTTTTCTGTTTAGGTCACCACAGAGAATCGAGTGGAGGCCCCTGAGCCACACAGAAGGTTGTCATTGGTTATCTTTTTCCTGCACAGTGTCGATAGTGTATGCATGTCCACCCCAATCTCTCGATCCATTCCACTCCTCCTTCCCCCTTGGTGTCCATACATTTGTTCTCTACATCTGTGTCTGTATTTCTGCTTGGCAGATATGTTCATCTGTATCAGTATCCTAGATTCTACATATAAACATTAACATGCAAATTTGTTCTCTTTCTCACTGACTTTAGTCAGTATGACAGTTTGTTGGTCCATCCATGTCTCTGCAAATTGCACTATTTCACTTCTCTTTTTATGGCTGAGTAATATTTCGTTGCATGCATGAACCATGTCTTCTTTGTCCATTTCTTTGTCGATGGACAGTTTGGCTTCTTCCATACCCTGGTTATGAGCTCCCCCCCATAAGAGGTAAAACTACTATGTATAAACTAAACGTTACAGGATGTGATGGACAGCATGAAGAACATAACTGATATTTTAGAAAAGCTTTATATGGATTAGAATCTATAAAAACATAAAAAAATCTATAAAAATATGTGATCCTTTGCCTTCAACTTCTTTAAATTTGCATGCCATGTATCACGACCTCACTGTTTTTAATTACTGGATGGTATTCAGAACATTTCCTTTACCTGTGTACTAATTGTTGAACATTTGGATTGCTCTTACCTTTTAGCTATTATGAATAATCCTGATATGAACATTCACAGGCAAGTCTTCTTATGGATATAAATTGTGTTCTCCCACTTTAGGAAGATATTTCAGAGTGAAATTTCTTAGCAATCTGGTAAATTACAAATATATATATATATATATGCATACTCTCAGACTTTCTGAATCTCTGCTTATGTATCCAAGATTGGAGGCATATTAAATTATCCAGTATTGTGTCTCGATTAGTTAAAAGGGGGACTAAAACTTACTCTGTGGCTAATATGATGAAGATCTGTGGGGGGGGACCTGTGTGTTAAGGAAGAAATTGCTTGTTGAAACTGCCCTGAGTGTGCCTGTCCCCCAGACCGCCAATATTGCCAGACCAGCATTAAAAGTCTCACTTTTGCTGTGCTTCATGTCTCTGAGTCCATTCCTTGGTTTGGGGTTAGTTGAGTGTGTTTCTCACAGAATGAAAATAAAAGAGCAGTAATTCACTTTTCACTTTCATGCATTGGAGAAGGAAATGGCAACCCAGTCTGGTGTTCTTGCCTGGAGAATCCCAGGGATGAGGGAGCCTGGTGGGCTGCTGTCTATGGGATCGCACAGAGTCAGACAGAACTGAAGTGACTTAGCAGCAGAAAGAAATAAATGGTGTAGCAGGGATAAAGAGATGAAAACTGATTAATTAAAGACAGGAAGAGAAAGCAAGGCAGCACAGGAAATAGATGGAAAATGGAAAACAACGTGTTAAAAGTAAAGCCCAGGACGCTGACCTCTCTGTGCAGCTCTGTTGTGGAACACAGCTGACCTATGTGCCTGTGTCAGGGGCTCTGTGAGGGCACATTTGTATTCTATTGCTGCATCACAAGTCATCACAGTCGTAATGGAAGGACACCCACATGCCTTCTCCCTGTCGCTGCACATGGGTCTGGAGTCTGGGCCTGGCGTACACGGGTTCTCCGCTCAGGGTCTCACCAGGCGAAAACCCTGGTGTCAGCCAAAGACAGGGCCTCACCTGAGGCTCGGGGCCTTCCAGATCACTGTTTGGTGGCAAGACTCATTTCCTTGCTACTGTAGAACTAAGCCCCCCTATTCCTTCTTTTTTTAATTAATTTTTTTTGGAGTATACTTGCTTTATAATGTTTTGTTAGGTTCTGCAGTATAGCAAGGTGAATCAGTTATATATACACATATATCCCCCTTTTTTAGATTTCTTTTCTGTTTAGGTCACCACAGAGAATCGAGTGGAGGCCCCTGAGCCACACAGAAGGTTGTCATTGGTTATCTTTTTCCTGCACAGTGTCGATAGTGTATGCATGTCCACCCCAATCTCTCGATCCATTCCACTCCTCCTTCCCCCTTGGTGTCCATACATTTGTTCTCTACATCTGTGTCTGTATTTCTGCTTGGCAGATATGTTCATCTGTATCAGTATCCTAGATTCTACATATAAACATTAACATGCAAATTTGTTCTCTTTCTCACTGACTTTAGTCAGTATGACAGTTTGTTGGTCCATCCATGTCTCTGCAAATTGCACTATTTCACTTCTCTTTTTATGGCTGAGTAATATTTCGTTGCATGCATGAACCATGTCTTCTTTGTCCATTTCTTTGTCGATGGACAGTTTGGCTTCTTCCATACCCTGGTTATGAGCTCCCCCCCATAAGAGGTAAAACTACTATGTATAAACTAAACGTTACAGGATGTGATGGACAGCATGAAGAACATAACCGATATTTTAGAAAAGCTTTATATGGATTAGAATCTATAAAAACATAAAAAAATCTATAAAAATATGTGATCCTTTGCCTTCAACTTCTTTAAATTTGCATGCCATGTATCACGACCTCACTGTTTTTAATTACTGGATGGTATTCAGAACATTTCCTTTACCTGTGTACTAATTGTTGAACATTTGGATTGCTCTTACCTTTTAGCTATTATGAATAATCCTGATATGAACATTCACAGGCAAGTCTTCTTATGGATATAAATTGTGTTCTCCCACTTTAGGAAGATATTTCAGAGTGAAATTTCTTAGCAATCTGGTAAATTACAAATATATATATATATATATGCATACTCTCAGACTTTCTGAATCTCTGCTTATGTATCCAAGATTGGAGGCATATTAAATTATCCAGTATTGTGTCTCGATTAGTTAAAAGGGGGACTAAAACTTACTCTGTGGCTAATATGACTTCAGAGCCACTGCCGCATAAACACTGGGGGATGTGTCACATGACAGATTTCAATTTTCCTGTGTTAATTTATAACTCTGTTTTAGTAATAGGCATTCATTCCATTATTCTGTAGGATGTAATCTACTTGTTCAATTAACATAAAATCATAAACATTTTCAAGGTTGCTATTTATTCTTGTAAATTGCTGCTTAAAATTCCAGTGAATAAACATGATATATATTTATGTAATGATTCAACTATAGATGAGAAATTCATCTGTCCTAAACATTATGAAAAGAATGCTTCCGATATCTTTGGGCAAGCAGCTTTCCCATGTTTTTGGACAGTTTCCTTAGGGAAGAAAGCACCCAAATGCAGTTTCTGAGTTAGAATAAATGTGCACTTAATGGCTTTTGACCCACACTGCCAAATTGCTTTCCAAAGGCCCATTCCCATTTGTTCCTGCTGCTGGCGGCAGCAGATGTCAGCGTCATCACACCCTTCACATACTAAGTATTGCCTTTTCCAGGCACGGCTACTTAGAGTTCTCTTTTTTCTAAATCACAATAAATCAACGTAGAAAAACAATCTGAGGTCGGTCTCCTTTGCCTAATATACATAGGGGACTTCCCTGGTCAGTGATTAAGACTCTATGCTTCCCACACAGGGTGTGCAAGGTAGATCCCTGGTCAGTCAGGGAATTAAGATCCCACATGCTCTGTGGTGCAGCCAAAATACACACACACACACACACAAGGAAATTCTTATAAAACCCACAGCTGCCTTCTGGTTCTCAGCTTTCAAAACGGCACATTTTCTTAGAAAACGTCAGATTCTTTCTTAGATAAGTCTTTTCTTCCTCTTTGCTCCATCCTTCTCTCCTCTTTATTCTGAACAGACTTGCATCTCAGATTGAAATCAACTACTCAGCTACCATCTTATCTTCCCAATCAGAGAGATTTTCCCAGGCATTTACTCAGGAAGGAAAGGATAACCGGAAGAGAAGCAGTGTCCATACACTCTGCAGGGTGCTAAGCTGACAGCAAGCACACTGCTTCCTAAAGTTTGAGTCCCACATTGGCAACGGCTGGAGCCACAGGAAGTAACAGGACCCCTCAGTCTCCGATCGAGGCAGCTCCTTGGTGTGGGTTTCAAGAACCCCAGCTCTGTGGCTATTTTTAAAGGCCATCACAACAACTCGTGGTGGTCTGTCTCAGTGACTGCTGACATAGGATGATGTCCAACCCAGAACAGCCTCTGAGCCAGAGAGATTGTGCAAATTCAGTAGTGCTCTCCAGCATCACGTCAAGGCCTCGACTAAGTGAACCCCACTCACAGTTTCTGCGGGGAGGTGGAGGGCTTAGCTGAACACCAGGCTTAGCTGGACATCCCAGTAGGATGCATTCTGCTCACTCAGCAGTTGCTGCTCCCACAGCTTTCCCTGCTCCCACCTGAGCGCTGCTGAGGCGGGCAGGATGCTCTTTCTCTTAGATGGAGGTCAACCTCATTCTCAAGCAGGCATGCCTCCCTTCTGGTTCCACTCGAACATAGCTGCCCAGGACAGTCAGAGCTTGGACACACCAGTCAGCAAAGGAGGACACTCAGCATGTTGGATACCCAGGATTTCCAAGATTAAGAGAAAACAAACCACAATTTTTAAGGACTCACAAAATCCAATACTGAAATTAGAGGACAGAGGAATCTTAGGATATACTAGAAAAAGGAAAAGAGGAATGTGCATTAAGAAACTGTTATTTTTGAGCACCTTAAGAGATGGGCAGTGTTGATGAAATGTCTTCACGGACGCTGTATCTCTTTACACATAAGGAAGGCCCACCCCCTCGCTTGGCTCAGGTTCAGCGTCACTGCTCCTGCATGGAGTGCCCAGCTCAGTTGTCACTCAGCAGTGACAAGCCCTCACGCCTAAATGAAATGAGTAATGGGACTTGAAGTCAAGGATATTGGGTCTCAATTAATCAGAAGCAAGACCTCAGAGTCAAAAGGAACTGATGTGACATTAACAAAGTCCATGGCTCCAGGGCAGCAGCCAGACATTAGTCAAACCAGGAGCGTCATCCAAGGAAGCTGGAAAAGATGAAAGGTAAATGTCAAGCCACCTTTTAGCCCACTTAAATGTTCACCACGTTTGAGACAAAGAAAATATTTTGGACATTGCTGCCCTTCTCTGCCTTCACGGCCAGCTCACGGCCAGCTCAAGGTTTCCTATGGAATAGCAGGCTCTCTCCTCTTCTCCCAGGGCCTACATATCAAGTCCTATTCATAGCCGCAGATAAGCAAGAAGATCAGAGTCCCTGCTCGGCTGTGTCCCCAGACTGGAATTGAGCTTCCTTTCTCTGCCTCAGCACCTAAAGTCTATTTTGGGTGTCAATTTGACGCAATCCTGGCATCCAAGTCTGCGTCATCACCTTCTGTTTGTGAGGCCTGGGGAAAGTTCATGGAGTCAGGGAATCCTTTACTTGTGACAACTGAGGATCTCGTAGAGATGGTGGGTTAGGAAGTATAAACATCCAGAACCTAGAGCTTTGAGACACTGGAGAAATGAGAGGTGATGGAGTTGTGGTGTGGCAGGGTCAGGGGGTGGTGTGGCAGAGGGTTCGCACCTGCTTCCCTTCAAGTACCATAAAGTCAGTTCACGAATGAGGAAGCCGAAGTTCAGGGAGGGGATTCCAGAGCTAACTGGTGAGAACCACAATAGGGCAGAATCAAAATGCATGCTCTGTTTATACATTCTGTGAGTCCCCTGAGAGCAGAACGCAAATACTGGGGGGTTCTGCCTGCAAGAAATAGGTGTTGTGATTCTATTCTAACTTTTTAGTCATAAGTTATAAAATTAGGACTTAGAAACATAAAAATTTTATTTTTATAATTTGAGAAATGTTCTTATATTCCATTTTCTCTTATCTGGAAAAATAGAGTTTTGCTTTGATTTGAAGTGCTGAAAATATTCTATGTTGACTCTGATAATGGTTTCATGAGTCTATGAATGTATCAAACACCACTGCACTGTGCAGTGTGTGACTTGTATATGTTATAACTCAGTAAAGCTGAGAAAAATATTTAGTAAGTGAAGGGTTTGAGGAGATAAAACCAACAGTTCTTCCAGCAACCTGAGAAAAACAAGGATTTAAACAGAGCAAGACACTCTGGTCCTCCTCTCCCCTCCTGTGTCCTCAGCCTGCCTTTCACCTGCAGAAAACCTTCAGCCAATAATAAGTTTAATCAGAGAAGCGATAAAATTCAGAAGCAAAGGAAAGCAATCAAAGGGGACAAAACAATAATAATGTAGTAATTAAGCAAAGTCAAGGGCATTTCATTCTTCTGCAAGGGCGGCAGGTAGTGTTCCAAGCCTTATTCTCAGAGCTCTCTTGTAGGTACTGAAATTCCACCATGGGAAGAGGTTGACTACATGCCAACCAGACCATAGCAAGACATAAACTACCACAGCTCTGAGAACTAGCCTCAAAGAAATGGGAACAAAATGACCAAAACAGTCGAGATGATGCTGGTCAGATCACCAATGGGCGATCTCAAGATACCTGTCAGAACTGACTGTGCCCTTACAAGGCAGCCCCTCCTCCACCTATGAAAGCTACTGCCCACTGATTGCTGGGGAGGGGGAGGGGGAGCTGGCCTTTGGGCAGGCTTTCACCCTCCCCCCTGCACCGGTTGCCAGCCTCCAAAATAAAGCAAACTTTCCTTTTCACCAACCTCACCTCTTTATTAGCTTTTGAGCTGCAAGCAGCAGGACCCCACTCGCGGTAACAGGGTGAGCTGGAAGTTGGGAAGATGAAATCTAACCTCAGATGGGCCTGCTTCTAGCTGCACCAATTACCTAACCCAGCTGGGCCTCGACACCATTTAAAATTCAATTTAAAAAGGTGTGAAGGTGGTAAATAAAGACACAGTAGTTTTTTGTGTGTGGGTGTGTGTTTTTTTTCTTTTTGCGAGTATATGTGAACATGCTGCTGCTGCTGCTGCTGCTGCTAAGTCACTTCAGCCCCAGCAGCCAGTTAGTCCCTTCCCAGCTCCTGTGATTTTCAGTTCTGCTGCTACTAAGTCGCTTCAGTCATGTCCGACTCTGTGTGACCCCATAGACAGCAGCCCACCAGGCTCCCCTGTCCCTGGGATTCTCCAGGCAAGAACACTGGAGTGGGTTGCCATTTCCTTCTCCAATGCATGAAAGTAAAAAGGGAAAGGGAAGTCGCTCAGTCGTGTTTGACTCTGAGTGACCCCATGGACTGCAGCCTACCAGGCTTCTCCATCCATGGGATTTTCCAGACAAAGTACTGGAGTGGGGTGCCATTGCCTTCTCCGTATGTGAACATGCCTGGCCCTCAAACACTGTCTGCCTTCTTTACTATTACTGAAATTCTAAACTATTTGGGAGATAAATTGCTATTTAAAAATGAAGGATAATTCCTAAAAACTGGATCTTTCTGATCATTAGGGCGCAAAGAAGCCAACCTATTATACCCAGAAACAACACAGTACACACGGGTGATTGTATTTGCATCTATTCCACATCTATGCTCCGTGGGTAGCCTCGGGCAGATGGAGAACTTGGTCCAGGCCCAAAAAGAACTGCCTTCAAATGCACCATTCATTTTATCTCTTCACCATTAGGTGATTAGCTTGATTGCTGAGGCTCCCATGCTTGTTTGTAAAATGTTGGTAACAATACCTAACTTATGAATGATGGGAAAAAATGAAAGGAGTGTTATGTAAATACTGCTCAGCACTTTACAAAATGGCTATCAATATGTGCTTTGTTCCCCCTCAGTAAAAATTTCAAAGTTAGTCATCAGATGTGGGGTACAAAAACTCCAGGTCAATGTGGCAGCATACAGACCAAGCTGTCTAACGCTGGATTGGTTTTGTTTCTCCCTCCAGGTGTGTGGAGGCTGATTTGAGGTTCCCTGAACTGAGAACCCAGAGAAGGTGATGGCACCCCACTCCAGTACTCTCACTTGAAAAATCCCATGGACAGAAAAGCCTGGTGGGCTGCAGCCCATGGGGTCACAAAGAGTTGGACACGACTGAAGCGACTTAGCAGCAGAACTGAAAATCACAGGAGCTGGGAAGGGACCAGCTGGCTGCTGGGGCTCCCCAGGTGGTGCTAGTGGTAAAGAACCTACCTACTAACGCAGGAGACTTAAGGGATGCCCCTTGGCTCCTGGGGTGATGCGGGAGGGCACGGCAGCCCACTCCAGTGTTCTTGCCTGGGGAGCCCCATGGACAGGGGAGCCTGGCGGGCTACCATCCATAGGGATGCAAAGAGTCGGACACGACTGAGCAACTCAACACAGGCACAGCTGGGACGTCCATAGCTCCTACTGGCTTTTCAATCTTGTGGGGAGTCTATGTGTAGATTATGGACCAAATTCAAAAAAGAATTTCCACTGCCACTCCAAGCATCTTTCTCCCTTTAGCTTCATTTTTCTTAAGTTCTCAGGGGAACCAAACATTAAAACTCCCCAGACTCTCGAATCTCTACGTCTTTAACTGAGGGTGCTAAGCTGTCCTTTTGTTTTGTTTTTCTTTTTTCTGTGTAGATATGAAAAAGATATGGTCTTGCCTCTGGTGATATTTGCTCTGTGGGAGAGAATCTGAAATAACAATTGGAACGCAAGTAGACTACCAATGACCAGGGCCCTTTGAAAACCCCTCCCTATGTATTGATTTGCTCCATAAAGAGACCCTGTTGGCCTGAGTGCAGCCAGCCCTCTGCAAACCCAGCCAGGGCTACAGACTCCCTGCCAGAGGCAGGAACATTCAGAAATCTCAGCTGCCAACAGCACTCAACATTCTGCCCAACAGCCAGGCCCACTATAAGTGTGCCCTAGTCTTTGAAAGTCTTCTAGTTTATTCTGAACACACCCTTTCCCATTTTCAGTTGACAAGTTTGGAAAGAAGAATGAGATCATTATTTAATACACAAGCTGTGATCAACAAAGATATCAGGATACTGTGATTTTTTTTTTTTTTAGCTTTTCATTTCATTTTGGAGTATAGCTGATAACAGTGCTGTGATAGTTTCAGCAAAGGGCTTCAGCCACACATATACATGTCTCCATTCTCCCCCAAACTCCCTTCCCATCCAGTCTGCTGCATAACATTGAGCAGAGTTCCCTGTGCTATACGTAGGACCTTGTCGGTTATCCATTTTAAATATAGTAGAGGACACTGTGATGTCGTACTTTCAAAGCACTTGAATAACATCACTCTTTGTCAACTCTCTTGTGACCTGCAAGTTCCTCTCCACAGAGGGGGAGACTGAGACTCTGGGACCCTCCTTGGGTGGCACAAAGCTGAGCATTGGACAAAACAGAGGGAGGATTTGACCCCCAGTCTCTGATACCTGCTTAGGATGATTGCACCTCCACAGCAGCACTGGAAATGCACCAACTGCCCGTCAATGCAGCAGTAGGAAATAAATTCTATTAGAGGCACAGTGGAAAACCACGAAGCCATTTGGAAGCATGAGCCAGAATTTGGTTCTGACATGGAAACAAGTCTATTGCTTCTCTCTGCAGAGTGGTGGCGGGTGGCAGTGGGGTGGGGGGGGTCAGTGGATGATACAAAAGGGAGTAAGTATCATTCAATTTCAGTTTGGAAAAATATTTCTAGGTATGGAATGTTTTTGCAAGGAGATCTTGAAGATGCAAAACACTTAAATGAATATGTGATTCCCTCCAGCGTGAAACGCACGCCTGCTTTCGGGGTTTAGGGACAGGGAACTAGCAGCTGTCACTTTTTCTGAGTAGTCGAGGTATGGCACCAAGTCCCTTACAGCCTACGCTCCAGTGTAACCAGCCAATAAGATCAGAATCTGGATGTCTGCTAGTTCATTCCAGTGTGTTCACTGAGGACTGATAACAATTCTAAATAAATAATGAGAAGTCTATCCTTGGGCTGACAGGCAGCTGCAGGCTCCAGGGAATCCATGACCACTGTTCCCCTCGGGCGCATCACGGTGCATTGGGCACTAACATGAACAATAACAGCTCTCGTTACAGGTGAACAGGGGAGACCCACGCACTGCAGGAGCTGACGCTGAGTAGGCTACCCTAGACCACTGAGGCCAGTCATCTCCATGGCAGAGCCTCAACCCAGACCCAACTCTGTGGTCCACACTTGGGCTCCACCAAGGAGATGAGTACACAGAGCGGGACAGGGGGGATAGTGAAAGAGAGACCTCAGCCAGGGTCTTCATCTAAGAGTGGAACAACAGCAGGATCAGAAGTGATAGTGAAGAGCCCCAGCCTCCACCTGCTTACCAATCTGCTCACTCGAGGTGCTGGTGTCAAATGCCTGCTTCTAGGCCACCCTGCCTGGGAGCACTTTTATGGGTGAACTTTCCACCTTAGAGGGAGGTGGAGAACCACCGCCCTGTTCAAGACGCCAGACAATCCCTTCCCCAAAACAAACTCAGGTGGCCTGTCCCCACCCTGGCTGAGATTATGGAGCCAGTCATCCAAAGGAATGGACGTTGGACGCCCTGGGGACAAGGGCTTGCAGTGGGACTAACTGCCTCCCTTTTCCAGAGATGGCACTGGAAGTGATTCTAGAAACTATATCCTTTACCCAATACTTGGGTGTTTGTGGAACACACAAAAGTAAGAGATTTGAGGTCACACAGAGCAGGGAGTGGAATATTCACAAGATGTGGTTTGTAATGGGATTTTAGACCTTGGGTTTTGGTATGATCTTCAAGCATGGCTCTACTGGAAAGCCGTTCAATATCTTATAATATATTACTCTTCTGCTGAGATTAGGTAAAGCCCTTGCAGTAATTTACCACCTAGATTAGTCACTCACTATAGATTTATTGAGTAAATGATAAATAGAAATCAATGGTCAATTGTCAAGTTCTTCTTAGTTTTTCTACCCCTTGTCAAAGTCAAATCAATTGCATATGAACATAAAACTAGGTTTATTTCCCTTCTGGGTTCCTGTTCCTTAAATCAGCAGCAGAAAATAATCTTGAAGCTCTTAGTAACACTGGTCATTGTTTGAAAGCTCAGCTTCTTTCCAACACAAATTTTAGCCCAATTTATGTATTACTCTGCCGAGTACTTTTCTTCATTCCTTCACTTTTCTCGTTAGGGCTCTTAATTCCACAGACTCTTCAAATATTTATCACAAGGTAGCAACAGGGAAGGAGAGGAAGTCTACTTAGCTGAATGGGCACAATTAGGTAGAAAAAAGAAATACTCTTCATTGCGTATGCAACTCAGCTCAGAGCTGATGAGAGAGATGCTGAGGTCCTATGGGCCCCTCGTTTCTGGTGCTGGCTCTGACATGCACCATGTTGGTAGCCTCAGGCACTAAGCCAGGCTCTCCTCGTGTGTGTTACCCTAACATTGCTTGACCAAACCCCCGTCAATATCGGCTGGAGAACGTCTCTCACCACCCACCACACACTGTGTGGTCCATGAGAGGGCAGTTCTAATGAGAATGGCCTTGGTCCCATCATCCCAGAGCAGCTGCAGGATCTCATACAAACAAATTAGGTCCCCAGGAAACAGTAGATGTTATTGGCCCTCTCTTGGTGGTAGAATTTCACTGTGTCTCTGCCATCCTCATGCCCAGGCAGTCCCGATACTTTTCAAACTTCCACAGGAGACCTGGGTACTGGTCTTCTTTTGCTCAGAATCAAGGCCCAAGTTCCAAGGATATTCTCTGGGTCCTTCTTGCCTCCAGCTCTGCAGATAAAATCACCTGGGGAATGGATAGTAGCAACTTAAGTCAGTGACGTTCAAAGGGAGGTCACCACCCCAGCAGCATCTGCAGCATCTGGACACTTAAAAGCACAAAACTCACATCCCACCCCAACCTACCAACTCAGACGCCCTGAGCGAGAGCCCAGCAGACCACTATTACAAGCCCACAGGAGACGCTGTTTCTCCCTGATAAGCTGAGAACCACAGACACACACCACGCCTCACTTGAGTCTCTCTTCATGTACCTCTGCCTCAAAGCCTTTTTTTCCAGTTCCCACCTTTGCTGTTGCTGTTCAGTTGCTCAGTCATCTCCGACTCTTTGTGACCCCATGAACTGCAGCATGCCGGGCTTTCCTGTCCTTCACTGTCTTTCAGAGTTTGTTCAAATTCATGTCCACTGAGTCGCTGATGCCATCCAACCATCTGTTGCCCCCTTCTCCTCCTGTCCTCAATCTTTCCCAGCATCAGGGTCTTTTCCAATGAGTCAGCTCTTTGCAATAGGCGGCCAAAGTGTTGGAGCTTTAGATTCAGTTCTAATGAATTCTCATCTTCCCTGACCACAAAACTACTTTTATTTTTTACATCTTGGTGATAAGCAGTTCAGTTTCATTTGAAATTGGCTGTGTGTATATTCATCATCACTGCTGTACATGCATACGCATGGATGTGTGTGCATGTGTGTGTCTCCACACATCCACCTATGTGTCACATGGTGCCAGAAAAGGTAGGGGAGCAGCACTCACTATCTCACACTCTTGCCACAAATGTGAGACACTAACCTTCCCCATCTCATTTAGCCATGGCTTGTTAAGCACACTGAAGAAGTCCTGCATCCCAACCTGACCTGGGTCCACACAGGGGGTCCTAGGACAGTACCTGGACTCTTTAGAAGCTCATAGCACCAGGAGATCCCTGGAGGAGGTTCCGGGACCTGAGAAGGGCCCCTTCCATTTTTTTCTCCAGGACTCTCTCCAGTGGGATCTGCCCTTTCCTTCCTGTTGCAAAATTAGGGATATGAGTGGGAACGAGGGCCAAGGAGGGAAAAGAGTGGCAATGACAGGCTCTTCTGCATCTTTCAGGCAAGACTTCTAGAAGCAACTTCTGAGCCTGATGAGGAATGTCATGCTGGCCCCCCTGGCTCCCCTGTAGAACTGTCCCTTTCTGAGGAACTGGTCATGGGCAAGAAGGCAAAGGCGGCCTAGAGGCGTCTCATGATGAGATTCAGAACTTGAACACTTGAAAGTGGGTAGAAGTTAGGTTAAACCCATTAAAAGAGGAAAACAGGCTTCAGATGTGCATGGAGGGAGGGGCTGGAACAAATCACCAAAGTCCTGGAGGCTGAAGTGTCAGCTGGTAAAACCCCTGGTCACACCCCAGGGTTCTGTGTGCACCCCAGACAAAGTTACAGCGAAGTGAGACAATATATGGAAACAGAGAAAGTTGAAATAAGCCATTTGGAACTCATAGCCGCTCAAAGCCATTGTGATGGAAAGTACAGAGAAAAACAATTGGAATCATTTCAGGCTTTGAAAACTTATAATTACAGGTGAGTGGCTATTATGTTACTGGAGCAGCCATTATAACTGAAAGGTACAATTTAAGATAATATATGTGAGGACATTAATACGCATCAGATTTTTACAGCATAAGCATCACACTGCATCCAATTTCAAATTAAAGGTTACCTTCCTGGGTTTTTTTTTTCTTTATTCTTTGCCTCTATTTTTAAACAGAGCATTCATGTGAACTAATGGCATCATTTCTCCAAAAAAAAAAGTAATCATAATAATTTTTGGTTGTGCATTTTTCATTACCATTTAAAACTCTCCAGATCTTGAACATCTTAGGAAGATAACAAAAATCAAAATTACTCATCAGTACATTCCCCATGTGACTGTCACCTTCCAATTACCTCTGCTAATTAAGCAGAGCTATGGCACAGATAATCCAGATGGAGGGTGATACAGAAATCATCTTTATTTACACTTAGAATTTTCATTTAAATTGAAATGCATTTGGTGCTTTGAATATCTCTGGATACTGGACTCAGAGCTTCAACAAGCACTGACCTCCCAGGGATCCTACCTGGGACTTTAACACCTCTTTGCTAGGCAATATCCTTGATATTCCTGAGTCCTGATGCCCTCTAGAGTGATATCTACCAAGAGATTTCCCTGAAGATTGAAGTGATGGACGATCTAGGTCTAGGCAATGGATGAAGGGTGGGCCGGGAGGGAACTCTAAGGTACCTGTGTGAAACAGGTGGTGTGGGAGCCCTCCCCACCTGCACAAGAGACAGATGCCTTCTATCACATTCTCCTTGCAAGTGCCAGACTGCTGCTGTCCCAGTGAAGATCCAGGAAAGATCCCAGCATCAGATCCCATGAGCAAACTCCCTTTGCTATTCCCACAGGTATCTGGTGCCCTTCTGGCCACTCTCCATCATCCTAGAATCCCTGGCTATGGGGTTACCTGTCTCCTCATGGGAACAACTGAAAAATTAAAGCAGAAACCCAATATTTGTCTGAGTCACTCAGCTTTGAGGCTGAGTGAATTACATGTCAATTTGCCAGGTACCCATCCCCTTGGGAGGTTCGCATCCCAGGTTACTGTGATAAAATCTAGCTCTGCTCAGTCCCTGGCTTGTTACAAATTTTTGATATGTTTGTTAGCTTCACATTTCATAACAGTGCAAGTATATCCCCTGTCAAGCTTGCTCTGTCAAAATCCAAAACAAAACTGCAGACAAACTTTCGTGATTATGTAAACATTGGCCTGAATAAAGCCATCTTTTACTTCTGCATTTCTTTTTCCTGTTTTCTTGAGCTGATTGAAGTACCAGTTTGCCCTAGATTTAGCCGAGACACTAACCCTCAGAAACTAACCAGGCTTTACCTAGAGGCTTTCCGGAGAGACTGATGGGTTATAGGTTGTTGAAAAGAGTAAAAGACAATTGTGATTACAGCCAATTGCTCCGTTACATAAGCCAGAGTGACAAGATACTGATCTAAAGAAAAGCAGGGAGGGGTTTGGGAATAGCACTAATCACAGATGCTTAAGGATTAGAATGGTCTTTTGTCTTATTAAGATGCAAGTTTATTGCAATATATTTTTCTGTATAAGATTTTTAAAAGCCTCAATTTGATTTCCAATCATTTAAACTTTCTAACTGTGAAAACTGTCTTATATTCAGATAATATTAAAATTATATTGTGCATAGTTTTCTTGAAATATATCAAATGTCTGCAGAGGGGTAAGAATTTTCCCGAGATATAAACCACTTAAGCAAATATCAATATATAACGATCAAAGTCAGAGATAAAGACAGCTTAAAAAATAACTTAGGAAATCTCTATCAGATTATATTTTCCATAATCTCCACAGAGAACAAGAGAAATGTTGGCAACACATAAGTTAGCAGGTTTGTTATTTGATGTAAGGATTTTTTTTTTAATAGTTAGAAAAGTAAATGTGAGGGTTAATTTTGTGCATCAACTTGGGAAGGCTGTGGTGCAAACATTATTCTAATTGCTTTTATGAAGCTATTTTTTTTAATACTTTATTCCGTTTTACAACATTGCATTGGTTTTGCCGTACATTGACATGAATCAGCCACAGGTGTACATGAGGATTTTTTTTTAATAATCAATCAGACATTTATCTCAAAATAGTTGCATATTGCATAAAAAGCATAGATTTCAAAACTAAAATATTACAGCTTCCCTACAATGGGACACATCTGCTCATATCCAATACCACCATAGCACAGAAGGAAATACATGTCCTGAACTAGTTACCAAGCCCCTTCTGTGCGTGCGGCAAGTGGCACCCTCAGTGAGAAAAGGTTGCTGTGCTAGCTGTGTGAGTTCTGCCAATGCGGTCCAGGTGCCCGGTCATTAATCCAAGTGCCTTAAGTGTGTCCTCTATGTCAGGCACTGTGAGACAGTGACCATGATGTTCCTTATTAACCCCCTATTAATTTAATGTGTCTTGGAAAAGACCTTGATACTGGGAAAGACTGAAAGCAGGAGAAGAAGACAGCGACAGAGGATGACATGGCTGCATGCCATCACCAGTTCAATAGACATTAACTTGCGCAAAGTCTGGGAGATGGTGAGCAGCCAGCCATGCTGCCATCCATGGGGTTGCACGATTTGGGCATGACTTGGCACCCAAACAAAAAAACCCAACTCAGTGTGTAAGCTGAACTAGACAAAGGATGCCCCAGTTAACCATGATTTCTGGGTGTGTCTGTAGAGTGTTTCTAGATGAGATGAGCATTTGAATCTGTGGACTCAGTAAAGTGGATCGCCCTCCTCCATAGGGGAAGGCACCATCCAGTCCACTGAGGGCCTGAATAGAACAAGAGGTGGAGGGACGAAGAAGTCACCCTTTTTCCTGCTTCACAACTCAAGTCGGGACAACTCAACTCATCTGGCATTTACATCTTGGCTTCCCTGGTTCGTAGACCTTTGGACTCCAGATTTTCTTGGTGTCGAGCTTGTAGATAGCAAAGTGTGTGGTTCTCAGCTTCCAGAAGCCTGTGCTGCTGCTGCTGCTGCTGCTGCTGCTAAGTCGCTTCAGTTGTGTCCATCGCTATGCAACCCCATAGATGGCAGTCCACCAGGCTCTGCCATCCCTGGGATTCTTCATGCAAGAACACTGGAGTGGATTGCCATTTCCATCTCCAATGCATGAAAGTGAAGTTGCTCAGTCATGTCCAACTCTTAGCGACCCCATGGACTACAGCCCACCAGGCTCTTCCATCCATGGGATTTTCCAGGCAAGAGTACTGGAGTGGGGCGCCATTGCCTTCTCTGCCAAAAGCCTGTAGACCACCATATCTATGCTTAGTTATCATTCACCCATACTTGCTCACTCCAGATGAAAGAATTTCTTAACTAGTGTAAATAATTAAATGAGGTTGCTCAACTAATTCTAAATTTAAAGCATGAGCTGACAAATAATAAAGGTGTAAACTGAAAACACAGTCTTCTTTGCAACCAATAAACTTATTCTTTTCCAAACATAAATATTTAATGTGAGAAAAATTTGCTCTCAAAACCATTAAAAAAGGGAGAGTCAGTTTTCTAGTCACAGTTGTGTAAAAACAGCCTATAGGAATGGGAAAGATTGCCCAGGAGGTCACACAGCTGTGACTCACATAGTCTTCTAACACCAACTTACAGTTACATAAGGCATTTCATTTTCAGAATGCATTTGATAGGCAATATGGCAAAGTTACAAAAATACTTTCAAAGCATGTGCTCTCATCGTGCACAAATAACTATGGTGCAAATTAGCTGAATTATTCATTGAGGCACAATGTTAAACAACATCTACACTTGAATGCCTTATAGATTCAGTTCATTTCTCAAAAACTCATTCCTTACCCTGCCAGAGTTCACACTAAATCTGCGACTAGATCATGCTAAAGCATTTGTGGGAAAAATAAACCAGCTGGTCACTCCCACATGTTTCTCTACACAAAGCCAATTGAACGTGGATGAAGACTTTGGGCAAAAATATCCAACTTATTGACTACAATGTCAAAGTAAAACCTGAGAAACAGGATCTCTTTTTTAAAAATTGAAGTCTAGTTTCTCTATAATATTGTGTTAGTTTCAGGTGTACAGTATGGTAATTCAATATATATATATATATATGTACTGATAATGATTATTCTATATTATAGAATTCTATGTATAATAATGATAATTCGATTACAATATGTTGAGTACAGGATCCATTCTTGACAGTTTTATGGAATATAAGCCAAATCTCTTTACTTTCATATGTGAGGGGGAAAAAGACCAAGAGAAGAAGTTCAGCTTACTCTGACTGCATCTCAGATGCCAAGAAGAGCCAGGAAAGGGGTACAGCAGACACAGTGTCCTTAGCCTATACATATCACCAGCCTCTTCTTGCCTCAGGGTTTCTTTGTAGAAGGAAAACACTGGTTTAGGACAGGAAATTTCTTCAAAGTGAAGTTAAGTCCTCCTTCAAAAATATCAGGGAAAGCTTTTTGCAGCCAGTGCTTCCTATATTTTCAAGAAGCATAGATAAAGAGGCATTCAATGAAGTGATGTTACAATGCTGTGGGCACAGTTCTTGTCTCAGCCTCTTTATGTACAAAATTAAAGTAATGTCTTCATACACACACAGACTGACACCTTGCTCCGCGCACTCACCCTTGAACTGAGAACTTCAGGACCCAGCAAAGGTATCCTGGAGAGGTGTCTGGAATGAACTGGAGTGTGGTCAATTGTCCTTAAATGCGGCTTCCAACAACTGCTCCTGACTTGTATGTGTGAACTCCGCCCCTGGCCTTGAACCTGGTGGACTTTGACTTGACACCACTCCAGCTTTAGGTTTAGCCCTTTAATACACCTGGCGGCTTTCACTTTTACTCTCCTGGGTCCCAGTCTCCAGACTCTAAGAAAGTGCATCGATACTGTTGGAAGGTACGAGTCAAGACTGCTGGATGTGTGAATCAGGCCACCTGGAAAGTTCTAGACCACCTGAGGCTCCAGCTGACTATAGAGGCAGGAACAACCCTACCAGTACCAGGTGGACCAGAGGGACTGCCAAGCTGGGCTTAGCAAACTCACAGAAATATGAGAAATTATACGTTGATATTGTTGTAATCCACTAAATTTGACAGTATTGCTGGTGATTTTTACTTTGGGGCTTCTTCTATTCAGAATTGCTATGCCACATGAAAGATAGGATTTCTCATTCTGAGTTAGAGAAAGGAAAGGCTGCCCCTGAGAAACTAAGACATCCTCCTGTGTAGATAAGATAGAGGGAGGACATTCTGGGGAGAAATGTGGAGAACAGAAGAGAGAATCCTAGTGAAATAATCATCAGTACTTGCTGGATTCCAGCCTCACGATGATGCAGATAATAAAATCAAGAACACTTCCAGTGTCTCCAGCTTCTCATCATCCCATACTAGGAAGTTACTAGCACAAGTGCCAAATCCGTGAAGTGCATTTTTTAGTTTGATTCTCCAAGGACTATGAGAAAATCAAGAGTGCGTGCGTCAATATTAACTACATGACCACCTGAATAATCCAGTCCTGCATCCTCCTACCATCTTGTTTCTCTTGACCTAAGAGACTGGGCTGGAGAGGGGGTCAGGCTCCTCACAGCAGGCAATGAAGCAAGACTTCTGCTCCTTCTTATAGCCAGTGCCATTTGTCCCCAGCAGATAATATATGCCACAGCTCCAGTGATGTTTTCTTCCTCAACGGTGTCCTTTCACAGATCACTGGTTATGTAGAAGGCCAAATTCTACAAAGGCTACTTATACAAGTGTCAGAGAGTTAGAGATGATATTGAAATGTGATCTATATCAAGCTTAACGTTCCATTTCATAGCAGTTCTAAATGGGAAAGCTATATGTCCAGAGTCCCAATAATCTTGACTCCCATAATATGACAGTCTTTTCTAATCAGTGAGCAATGAGCAGATGAACCCATGATATGAGAACCCCAGAGACACTCAGAAATAAACCTGGCCAGTATCCACATCAAAGGAAGCACAGTGAGCAATGGAAAGCCTTCATTCAGGAAACATATGCACAGTGCCAAAGTTTTGAGCAGAAGGAGAACGAATCTGTCACTAGCTGGGGCGGGTCATTTAAGTAGCTAAAAATGAAAGTGTGTGTCAAATTCTATATAAATTCAGAAAACATATTTTCCTGCTACATGACTGGTGTGATTCTACCAGTGGGAATTTTAAAAGATTCTAAAAGATATGGACATTTTAAACATTTACAACACACTCTGATATATGCTTAACTGAGGGGGACACCAAACCCAACTCCTAAATTAGCCTGAAGAATATCAAAAAGTTTTCCTTAAGGAAGATATACACCTTCTGGATTTTTAAAGAAGATATGGAATCAGTGAATAGAGAATGAAGAAAGGTTGTGTTGTGTAGAGAGAACAGTGGATGAAAGGGCATGGAGCACACAGATTGGCAAAGGTTTCTCCTGGTTGTTGTATAGAATGAGTTTGGGAATGGCAGAATCTGAGTCTCATAGATAGTTATGAACTGTGAGGACTTAAATGCCACCCTAAAGAGTTTAAAATTAATGGGGAAAAAAAGCAATAAGAAGAATAAACCAACTAGATCTAACACATATGGAACTCTGTCCAACAACAACTGGACAAATACACATTTGTCCCACATGCACATGGGACACCCTCCAAGATAGATTCATGTCAGACCACAGATTACATCTCTATATATTAAAAAAGAAAGATATCATGCAAAGTGTTTTCTCTGACAGTGATAGAATAGTTAGAAATCAATAACAGAAGGAAAACTAGAAAATACACAAATTTGTGGAAATTGAATAAAACAACAAGTAAATCAAAGAATAAATTAGAAGGGAAAATTGAAAATTTCTTGAGACAATGAAAACACAACATATCAAAACTTATGGAAAGAAGCAAAATCAGTGCTAGGGGATTTATAACTATAAATGTCTGTTAAAAAATAAGAAAGATCTAAAATCAATAACCTAACTTCATAAGTTAAGTAAGTAGAAGAAGAAGAACAAGCAAGACCCAAAGCCAGCAGAGGGGGAAATAATAAGGATTACAACAGAGTGTTAGAGAAATTAAAATGGAAGAAGTCTTATTCAGGCTTCACAAGCAGGAAAACAGACGCTGACCTGCCTGGATACTGCCCAGATTCCATACCTGCTTGTAAGCATAGAAAGTCAGGTGGTACTCTGGATAAGAAAGAGAGTGTGTCTTGGAATTCTTAGTCCACTGGAGGTCTGGCCACCCCCTCAGGGTCTAAGAAGTCTTATGACTCATAAGATGAAACAAATAGCATTATAAAAGTTAAACCAGAGCTGCATTCTGCAGCACACAACCTGATGATGATATCAGTTTGCAGTCTAGGATTATAAGTGGGAGCCCCCAAAGCTGCAGTTTGAAGTTTCACCCATGGGATGAACATACCCCCAGGCGCTTTATGAACTGGGACTCCATATCAGTTAACAGGGGACTTCCCAGTGCTGTTCAGATCTGGATGTTTGCTGCTGGCCCAAGTTGGTGATGTAAAAACAGTTATTTCTCTCTATTATTTCTATTTATTTTCTTTTAATAACTGTATATTGAGATTAAGTCAAATAATTTCCATTAAAATTAAATTGTTTATTTGTGTGTAATGAGTAGTTTCTTCTGTTAATGAGCCCTTTGAAACTAAAATAAAAGTAAAACTTTCCACAAAATACAGAAAAGAGTAGAATATAGACTGGAAACACAGTACAGGAACTCAATAAATTCAAATGTTGGTTCTTTGAAGAAACTTAATAAAAGTGAGTAACTTTCAGCTTGATGAAAAAGAGACAAGTCAAATTACTAAAAATTAGAAATGAAAGTGGAGATATTGCCAGTGCTACAGAAAAAAAGATTGTAAGATACCACTATAAACAACTGTACACCAATAAATTAGATAACCCCTATGAAATGGACAAATTCTTAAACACAAAACCTACCACACTGAATCATGAAGAAGTATAAACCTAGGATAGAACCATAACTAGTTATAAGACTGATTCGGTAATCAAAAATCTCCTAGAACAGACACTCCTGGATATGACAGCTTTATTAGGAAATTCTACTAAGCATATAAATAAATAACATTAAATTCTTAGTAGAATTCATTCTAAGAGCATTGTCTTGATACAAAGCCAGACAAAGACACTACCAAAACAGAAAACTATAGACCAATGTCCCTCTGGGCTTCCCTGGTGACTCAGATGATAAAGAATCCACCTGCAATGCAGGAGACCTAGGTTTGATCCCTGAGTTGGGACAATCCCCTGGAGGAGAGCATAGCAACCCACTCCAGTACTCATGCCTAGAGAATCCCTATGGAGAAAGGAGCCTGGTGGGTTACAGCCCATGGGATCACAGAGTTGGACATGATTAAGCAACTAAGCACACACAATGTTCCTTATAAACACTGATGCAAAAATCCACAGCAATATACTGGTATACTAAATTTATCATCATATAAAAAGGATCATACATCATGATTAAGTGATAATTATTCTTGGAATGTAAGGGTGGTCTAGCATGTGAAAATTGATTAATGCAATACACTGCATAACAGAATAAATGATAAAACTTTAGGATCATCTTAATTGATGCAGATAGGGCATTTGAAAAAATTCAGCACTCTTTCATGATAAAACATTTAACAAACTAAGAATAGAAGGAAATTATCACAGTATAAAAGAAAAAAAAAGAAAAGTATATATAAAAAACTGACAGCCAACATCAAGCTCAAAAGTGAAATACTGAGTTTTTCCTATAAAATCAAGAAAAGGCAAAGATGCCACCTTCATCACTTCTAATGAAGATGGTACTGGAAATTCTAGCCAGAATAATGAATCAATAAAAATAAATAGAAGGAATGCAAATTGGATAGGAAATAAAATCATCTCTGTTCACAAATGACATGATCTTATATGTAGGAAATCCTAAAGATTACACACACACATGCATGTACATCTAATAAATAAATTCAACAAAGTAGCAGAACACTAGGGCTTCCCTAGTGGAGCAGGTGGTAATGAACTTGCCCACGAAGCAGGAGACCTGGTTCAATCCCTGGGTCAGGAGATCCCCTGGAGGAAGTCATGGCAACCCACTCTAGTATTCTTATGTGGAGAATCCCCAAGGACAGAGCAGCCTGGCAGGCTGCAGTCCATGAGGTTGAAAAGAGTCAGACACAACTGAGAGACTAAGCACAGCACAGCACAGTAGAGCATAAAGTCAACACACAAAAATCAGTAGGGTTTCTACACACTAAGGATAAATGATCTGAAGAAGAAATGAAGAAAGCTATTCTATTTAAAAGAGCATCCAAAAATGTAAAACTTTGGAGTTAATAAAGGAGGTAAAACTTTAACAATGAAAACTAGAAAACATTGCTGAAAGAAAATATAGCAGACAGAAATGAAAAGATATCCATATTATGGATTAAGAGATTTAATATTAATTGGTCTACGTATGCAAATTGATCCACAAATTTGTCCAGCCTCTATCAAAATCCCAATGACAGGTTGACAGAATTAGAATCCATCCTAGAATGTATACGGAATATAGAGTGTCTCGAAAGAGCCAAACAAACTTGAAAAAGAATAACGAAGTTGGAAGGCTCATACTTCCTGGTTTCAAAACTTTCAACAAAGCTATTGTAATCAAAACAGTATGGCACTGACATAAAGACAGACATACAGACATACAAAACAGTATATATAGTCAAATTATCATCAAGAAGAATGCTGAAGACCATTCCATGGAGAAAGAAGAGTCTTTACACCACCATCTTAGTTTGTTAGGACTGCCATAACAAAATACCATAAACCAGTAGCTTGTACTGGTTTTTCATGATTCAGAGGCTGGGAAATCCTAGATCAAGGTGTCTGATGAGAACCCCCTTCTTTATGACCATCTTTTCTTTGTAACTTCAGGTGACAGAAAGAGTAAGCTAATTCTCTGGATCCACTTTTATAAGGGCACTAGTTTCAATCATGAAGACTCTCAAAGCACCTCCCAAAGGTCTTATCTCCTAATATCATTACCTTCATGTTAAGATTTCAACATACAGTTTTAGGGGAAGCACTGCTTTTAGTGTACAACAGATCTTTTACTAACACCATATGTAAAAGTAATCAAAAATAGATCAAAGACCTAAAGATAAGTGCTATAATAATAAAATTGTTAGGACAAAGCTTTTCATGGGATTTGTCAGTAATTTGTTGAATATTATACTAAAGACATGAGCAATAAAAATAATAGACATGGTACTACATCACAAATAAAAATACACTATTAATAGAATAAAACAGCAACACAGTAGATGGGAAAAAATATTCACAAGTCATATATCTGATAAAGCATTGATATCCAGAATGTATAGAAAATACCTAAAAATCAACACAATCTGATTTAAACATGGGCAAAAAATTTACACAGACACTTGTCCAAAGATGTACAAATGCCCAATAAGCATGTGAAAAGATGCTTAACCTCACTAATTGTTCAGTTAGTTCAGTTCAGTCACTCAGTCGTGTCCGACTATGTGACCCCATGAATCGAAGCATGCCAGGCCTCCCTGTCCATCACCAACTCCCGGACTTCACT
>SJYC01085793.1:0-18031 GCA_006408675.1 Madoqua kirkii | reverse complement strand
CAATGTTCTGACTTTTACATTCTTACATTTTTAGTGGTATATATTCAATAGACACAGAAAACTACAAATAACTCTTAAAACTTCATTGAATGATTTCACTGATAACAACAGTACTATTATATTTTTAGCATGTATATTTTCAGGAAAAGTAGATACATAAAAATATCAATTTGTGAAGAACCTAAGTATTTCACTGCAGATAAGAGATATCAAAACAAGGAAATTCTACAAAAATAAACTGTGTTGTTAAATTTAAATTAGGGATATAAATACATTATTTTTATTTTATATATTTATTTTTAACTAATCACAGAATGAGTCTAATAGCAATGTCACCTAGTGAATACCCTAAACACACAGATCTTGGTTTGCAGATAAAATTCCCCACTGAAAGGAACCAGGTCGACTAGGAAAAGTGTAAGCTAAGCTTTTTATATTTTGTACATAAATCTGAGAAATGCTAAAGACATAAATGAATATAGCCAAATGATAGCCTATCACTACTTTTCTCATTAATATAAAATGCAGTTTATAGTATGTTTTAGTTATAACAGTTATATAGTTATATAAATTGCAGTATACAGTTATAGCGGTTTGTAACACAATTTCCTTGCCAAAAATGTTTAATTTGAGTGTAATACAGTCTTTTGACCTAATTCCAGTTTATAGGAAAGAGAGGAGACATAATAAAAAATAAATGAAAGCCCAAATAACATATACACACAACAAGAATAAAGCAAATGCAGCAAAAATAATAAAGATTGTTGAATCTAAATGATTAGTGAATTTTTTACTTTATTGCTTTAATTCATTTATTTATTTTAATTGGAAGATAATTACAATGCTGTGCTGGTTTCTGGTGTACAGTAAAGCACATCAGTCACGCATGACACGCCCTCTTCAACCTCCTTCCCACCCCCACATTCTATCCTGGATTTTTATTTTATCATTCCTTTAATTTTTTTGCATTTGGGGAAAATCTTACAGTAAATATTTAGGAAGCATAAATAAGTTACCCTGGAATTATCTCTTGCAGATCCAAACTCATTGTGACATTCAGCAGAAGTCGCTGGCTGCTGGTCTGGTGTTTCACTAAGGGAGACGGTTGCTACATCACCAGTACAGCTGCCCCAGTGGCAGAGAGCCCCATTCAGACTTCCTTTTCTATACTTCAGTCCCAAGTCATGCTTTCACCATCCAGAGAGAAAGCATCTTGGAGTAGGTACCCATACTGCTATGCTTCACTGAATCCCGGTCACTTTCAGAACAAGGTCCAAACCCGGAACAGAAACAGCATGCATTCCTGGATTACATACTTTCTTGTGGCTATACACTCCTCAAAACGGATGATGCTATAACCAGACTGAACAGCTTTCTTGTCCCTGAAACACTTGCTCTTCACATTGTGGTGACTCTGCTCATGCTTTCTGATCTAATGAAAAGTCCTTTCTTGTCCTCAAATGGATTATTTCTCTATAGCATGTAAAACTAATCAAGGATGTCTCTGCCTTGAGTTCATGTGCTCATGGGGTAGCACTTTCATTTGCAATTAAAAATAAGCCTATCTCTTTATTTCCTAAATAATAACCTATTTGAAAGTAAGAACTTTGTATTCTTGGCATGGAGTATTAAGTATGGCACATATGCTTACATTTTATTATTTGGCCCAAATATTTACTTAGCACACGGCAGAGAAACACTCTGCCATCCATTGGCCACTGTCAACAAGAATGAATAAATGAATGAGAAGATGAAAGTCGCACTTGGAATCCTTATAACAGTGAACTTGCATGCTCAGCTGTGTTTGAGACGCCATGGACTGTAGCCTGCCAGGCTCTTCTGTCAATGGGACTTTTCAGGCAAGAATACTGGAGTGGGTTGCCATTTCTTTCTCCAGGGGATCTTCCTGGCCTGGGGATTGAACCCATGTCTCCTAAATCTCCTACATTTCACCAGGTAGGTTTTTACCAGCTGAGCCACCAGGGAAGCGACATTACAACAACAGAAAATGAGAAAACCACATGCTTCACTGTGAGAGCACACAGCGCTTTGGTGCTTTAGCACACGCACGGCTGCCGTGTGCAGCTTCCCAGGTGGCGCCAGTGGTGAAGAACCCGCCTGCCAATGCAGGAGACATAAGGACACAGACTCCATCTCTGTGTCAGGAAGAGTCCCTGGAGGAGGGCATGGCAACCCTCTCCAGTGCTCTTGCCTGGAGAATCCCAGGGACAGAGGAACCTGGCAGGCTATAGTCCATAAGGCTGCACAGAGTCAGATCGGACTGAAGCAACTTAACACAGAGTGGCCATATCCAGTTTCTCAACTACAAATGGGATTCAGATGCAGATGACTCACGGAGACAATGAACGATGATCTGAAATTGACACACTTGTAAAAATGGCATGTAAAGCCACCCCAGCAAAGTGCCTGTTTCTGCAAAGGAAAGCCTTCTCTGAGTAGCAACGCTGACTGTCACAGATAGGATGCTGCCTTCAAGAGCACAGAAAATGAGAGACATGCTTAACAAACACAACTGGCAGTGAAAATGCACAAACGCAACGTGTTTTGGCCTTGTTTGCTCCAGCAATAGCCCTTCTTCCCTGCAGTGTTTTGAGCATGGCTGTTCTCATGATTCTCGCCATGGCAGTTTAGAATCTTACTGTTATGTTTCCTTTTACACCGTCCAACTGGCATTTTCACAAGTCATCGTTTGCTCCTGATTTCTTTTTTTTTAATATAAATTTATTTATTTTAACTGGCGGCTAATTTCTTTAAAGTATTATATTGGTTTTGCCATATATCAACATGAATCCTCCACGGGTATACACAGGTTCCCCATCCTGAGCCCCTCTCCCAACTCCCTCCCCGTACCATTTGGACATTCACTTTGCATTACAGCATGAAAAGGTCCTCTGATTCAAGAGACCAGTATGGAAAAATCAGGTGAAATGATGTCTTCAAAGAAAGCAAAATGATGTCTTCAAAGAAAGCAAAATGATACTTTGCTATGTTTAAGTCCCACTTTTATATAAAGCATGATAATGGTATACATGAGGCCTTAAAAAAGGCAAGATATGACTCCTACCCCAAGCCTGAAAACAACTGCAGGGTAGTTTTAAAAAATAGATGATATATAAATGATAGGTGACTGGATGGAGTGCTGACACACAGGAGACCATAATAAACAATCTAACATGGGATTATAATCAAGCCATGAAAGTATAGGAGATAAAGGACTAACCTAGCAAAGAGAAATTGTGGAAGGCTGGGAGGCTTTTTAAGATTATTTTTACGCCTTCCTATATTCAGGTTAATGAAACGTATGCCATGGAAATAGTATAAACACAAAGAAGACAACTGTGATTAGGAGGCTTAGTTCCAAAATGCTTAGTAGAAATTGGGTTATTTGGGGGCAACTCACAGGACAAATCTCCCTCCAGGCTCAGCCCTATTCCAGCTATAGAACTGTCAAAACATTACATAAAAACACTTAACAGAAAATCAAATTCCATTCTGTAATTTGAAAATAACAAAACAATGATCAGAATAGTGGGTGAAGATAAGACGTTGTCTTGTGTGTGTGTGTGTGTGTGTGTGTGTAGTTTTCTTCTGCCTTGTTCTACAATGATAGTGTTACAGTTTACGACATCTGCAAGGAAAATGGGACTAATTCTCATATTAAGAACCCAGTATACTCTGGAATCCAGAGTTTAAACTAAAAATCATTGAACAAAAGCTTCTGTGAGGTTTTCTGTTATGAGGTTGGCCTAGATCGTATTGTATCAGTCCCTCCTGCCCTCCACCCTGCTCTTGAACAGTCAGGCCCAGAGACAACCCAGTTCATATTGGGAAGATTTAGGGAAATCTTCACAGCCTCAGAGAACATGGTAATGAGTTAATTTCATTGCTGGCCTCATTCTTCATAAATGAAGTTCAGGCAGGTAACAGCAGGAGGTTGAAAGGTATTCCAATTTCTGAGATCTAAGAAACCACTGAAAATGTGTCCACTAGGGAAAAAGATTTGAAAGAATAAGATGGATAATTTGAGCAGAAAAGCTGATTGGAGGGCCCAATTCTAATAAGCCAAGCATCCCCCAAATTATCATATATAAAATATGAATAACAAAATAAGCAAAGTTGCCAGCTTTTAAAATGCATTTTAAGTTTTAGATACTTTCCTTACTCCTTCAAGGAAAGCATTATTAAACCCAAATTCTATATAAGAAACACTGAGGTTCAGAGTTGAATTCTTGTGCCTAAGGTCTCCTGACTGGTAAACACAGGGTAAGGATTCAGTCTCAGATCACATGCCAGAGAGAGTTCTTGCTTTTCCTTATGAAACTTCGCATCTTATGAAATTATATGTGAATGTGTATATGTCTGCTCGTGTGTAGGCTTATGTGAATATACATATACACCTGTGTACATGTTTCAGGTGATGTGTTAATACACGAATACAAACCAAACCCTAGCTAACTGGTCTACACAGATATTCTAAGTTACTATAGAATGATTACAAGGCCATGAAGTCCAGCTACTAACTTTGCAACTTACCAGCTGTCCTATTTCAGCCAAGTTGTTAAAACTCTCTCTGACTCACTCTACTGTCTGTGAACTGAGGATGCCAATCGCACAGGCTATTCCGATTAAATGAGTTTTCATATCTAAAGTACTTAGATATAAGTGCTTTATAATTGTTATATGTGGCACAGTGTGATTGCTGTATGTGTGCTAATTTGCTTCAGTTATGTCTGACTCTTTGCAACCCTGTGGATTGTAGGCTGCCAGGCTCCTCTGTCCATGGGGATTCTCCAGGAAAGGGTTTTGGAGTGGGTTGTCATGCCCTCCTCCAGAATTGCTATATCATCATTAGCTGTTGTTATCACCATTGCTATTATTGGTGTGTTTCATTTAAACTGGTTTCTCTCTTTCCTCCTTGTGTCAGATGTGCCCAGTCACTTTGGTCGTGTCCTACTCTTTGCGACCTTGTGTGCTGTAGCCCCCCAGGCTCCTCTGTCCGTGGGACTCTCCGTGCAAGAATACTGGAGTGGGTAGCCACTCTGTTATCCAGGGGGTCTTCCCTACCCAGGGGCTTAACCCCAGTCTCTTAAGTCTTCTGCACTGGCAGGCAAGCCCTGTACCACTAGCACCACCTGGGAAGCCCTTCTTTTCTCCCTAAGTCTTTATTATTTAGATAATTATTTGGTTTCTTGTTTTATTTTCATGAGGAAACACCAGCAGGTTTTGTAAAGCCAAATTTATCGGAAGCAATGAGAGAGTCAACCACTTCCCAGAATAGAAATCTCATTTATTGCCCAGAATAAGGCTTCTTCACAATTGGCAGACACCCCAGTAGGGTGACATAGTGTCACAGTGCAACGTGCATAGGCCACTGTGGGTTTTTTTTTCACCCACCAAAGAATGGATGGTGATCACAGGAAGAGGAGGCGTCTGTCCACACAGTGTCCACAGTGGTCATCTCACAGAGTGTGCTCAGCAGAACTTCCCAAGGCCCGTTGCCAGACTCACAACTGACCCGCAGCAGTCACAGGCCATTGAGTTGAATCTGAACAGTATAAATTCTCATATGTATGATTCTAGAGTCCAGCCTATCAACTTTTATTCCAGCTCATAAAACCTTGCAAACCTATTTTCTACTCAATTAACTATTTACTATTTTCAGTTTCCCAATAATCCAAAGTATTTCAACAGCTTCCTCTCAATGTTTTCCTCATGTGCATTTGAACAGTGTGGTCCCTGGGACTCTGAGAAGGACTTGGTGGAAACCCACAGTAAATCGATTTCAGTTTTATAGTGTTAAAATAGGTCTTAGCCAGTAGAAAATCATATTCTAAGCAAAAGTGAGTTTTGTAGTTTTCAGAACAAAAATCATTTTTATATGGAGCAACCAGTTCTGGGTCCTCAGAAGGGTGCCATAAACTGCTTAAGCAAAGTACAATGCACACACACAAAAAGACAATTAACTCAGGTTAATTGTGCAGTCTGCCTTGAAACTTGTGGAAAGCCCAGCTTGAAATCTTCCACATGTCTTGACAGGTATGAGAATTTCATTCCTAACTTAGCCAATATACACACATACACAGTGTGTACACATAAAGGCATGTTTATGCACACACATGCATGCAAGCTCACACACATATGTATATACGAACTCACAACTACGAAAGGGACAGTAGAACATATACCCTTTCCCTGCTTTGCCACAATGAATTCCTGAGATATGCTCCTTATACAAGTTGAATATTTTTCTAGATCATGTCTTTGCCCTTCTCCTAGCTCCTCTATCACAGTCACAGAATAGTCTCAAAAATGATTTTCACATCATTTTAGGAGGTCAAAGTTTCTAACAGATTGGACTATATAGAAATTTCTATTTTGTAACCCAAAATGGTTGTAGAAACAATTTCATATTGTTCAACCTAATATGTTGCTGACTTTAATTTATTGAAATATAATTTACATATAATAAAATGCCCAGCTCATAAGCCTACAGTTCGATGAGGTTTAACAAATGTACAATCAGTGCAGCTAAGATACAAGTCAGTGTATAAAACTATTCTGTCACCTCAAAAAAGTCCTTATTTCTCTTTGAGTGGATTCCCTGTTCTCCACCACTGCTGTTATACTTTTATGAACACAGTTTAGTTTTGTTTATTCTATGGTTTTGTAAAAATAAAGCAGCACAGATCCCTGTACACCTGGCCTCTTTCCTTCAGCCTAACATTTCTGAAGCCCACAGATGTTACGGTACGTGTTGGTAGACATTCCCGCCCACTGCTTTGTTAATATCCCATGGAACAGACAATTTACAGATCCCTATTCTACCATCAGTGGGAATCTAGACTACTCACAATTTGGGGATACCATATAATAAATAAATGCTGCTATGAACATTCTTGAAAACTTTTATGTAGACATACGGTATCATTTTTCATGAGCAAATACTTAGGGTATGCAATTGCTGAGTTAAGAAGGAATCTACTGACCGGAGCAGCAGCCCCGGTTTTCAGATGGATGTCTACCTTCCCACCTGTTGGAGCTGTCACTGCCAGACACCACACCAACACTAATTACTGTCAGTCTTTACAACTGAACATTCGAGTGGGTCTGAAATGGTATCTCACGGAGCTCCCTTCCTGCACACTTTGGTCAAACACTATTCATGTGTATGTATGCATATTTCTTCAGGTATTCCGTTCAGCTGAGATGCAGAAAATGGCTTGTTGGTTTCTGCATGTGACTAAAGCAATAACATGCAAATTCAGGAGGTGAACGTGGGAAATCAGTATTTCCACACATGAATGGAGACTAACCCAAGGGAGGTCTGCAGAATAAGAGAAATAAAGCAGAAATGAGCTAGGATAGAGTATCAAGGGGATCTCAAGCTTCCAGGCATGGATTCAGTTCCATTCCTAGGTCTCAGCTGTTTTTCTGAGGCTGTGCTACTTCACTATAGGTGTCCTTCTCTGCCTTAAACACGTTCAATAAAGTTTTTGCTGTAATCCATCAAAAGCAACTTAAAGAATGCCAAAATTATTTGACTATTAGTTTTTTTACACTATTACATGTGTCCATCTTTTACTTTCTGCTCATTGGGAGTTTTAGAAAAGACCTTTCCTGAATTTAACAGCAAGCTCTCCTTACTGAAACATATTAAGCCTACATATATGGCCACACACTCCCTTCAGCCTGTATGTAGCATTCCAGTTGTCTTCAAAGAAACAACGTCTCTTTTGCAGATTTTTAGGAAATAATACACTTGGTTGAAATAGATTGACAAAGAATGAGTTTGAAAATTAACATTTTTAGGTCCTCAAATTTTAATGTATTTTGTTAATTTTTAAGTATAATTAGTCATTTTATTGCATAATGGGATAGTTTCATAATTTTTTTTAGTTTTTAATATTTTATATATTTACTACCTGTTACAAAGATAGTTTTATTTCTTCCTTTCCAACATGTACCCTTTTAAATTTTTTTCATGTCTCATTGCATTAACTAAGATTTCCACTGTGATGTTGAATAGGAGTGGTAGGAGGAGACATCCCTACCTTGTTCCTGATCTTAGGGAGAAAGCATCTAGCTTTTCACTCTAAGGTAAAATATCAGCTTACAGGTATTTTTTTGTACATATTCTTTACTATATGCAGGAAGTTTCCTCTATTCCTAGTTTACTAGGAAGTGGTTTTGTGAGTATGTGTTAGATTTTTGTAATTTTTCTCCTTCATCTGTTAATGTGATCATATGATTTTTATTAAAAACCCTCTTAGCCAAAATCTTATATTATTGTACAAGATCCCTATTGTGACAGTAAGGTGTGGAGAGAAGGAAAACATTATATGGTTCTATATGAGGTCTCAGTCTTTATAATAAGTCTGAGTTGGGCATTTTCCTTCCCCCATATAAAGGCTAGATGAGGCTGGAATTAGGTATTTACCACCCCTTGGATTGACTAAAATCCAAGTAAATTGGGCCCTAGTAAAATAGTTTCCCATGAAAACAGGCCTTATGAAGAGAACAGAAAGTCAGGGTGCATTTCAGAGTGATTGCTTTTCTTTCCCGCTGCCTGAAACTGGGGTATTTTCTTCCGATCTTCACTGTGAGAAACTGGAAGGAATTATGGAGATAAACTCCTAAGAGTGGGAACCCTGCAAAACTGAGTCTCCTGGAGTTTCCCACTCGACCACACTGATCCTCCAGTGCTATGTGGATCACAAGTTGAAGCTTCTGGCTTTAGCTTGGGGCTCTGCTCCTGGACTTCTCTATTTGACTTTCCATATCTTCGTGTCTTTCCAGTTTGGGGGGCATCAGTTTTACCTGTGACATCAATTTTCTGATGGATATAAAATGAGTTGTTGATTTCCGCTTGTTCAGCCCTTCTTTTTGTTGTGAGGTTGGGAGTGATGCCTTCCAAGCATCCTCCGTGTCGGCTTGGAACCCAGAAGTTCTCTACTTTCAATCAGTATCTAGAGCTATGCCTCATAACACTTGGGCATATTTTGGCAAGCTGGCATTTCTGATTGTCTTTTCAATAAATCAGCTCTGTTCTGAAGGAAGAGTTCTGCGTCAGCCTCAAACCCAGGTCTTTGTCTTTTATTCACACACCAACTCTGGTGAGAATGTAGCATTAAATCTTAGAAAGTGACCATTATCTTGAGATATGCCAGTGGAGTAAATGGTTTGTTTCTGATCAGTCATCCCATATTATCAGAGTGCTATTAGGGGCAAGGCATTGTCAGATCAGCAGGATGTCGACAGCCTATCATGATGAAATAAAGAATTTCTCCTAGTGCTGGAGTGAGACATTGGACACTGCACCCATAACGAAATGCTGATTTCTTGATTCGACAAAGCTCAAGTCAGTGTTCATTACAGATGCTAAGTTCCTGGATAGTGAGGACCGTGGTTGCTCTTCTATGCCTTGGACTTAGTATTAAAATGGCACAGAGCAGCTGCTCAAAGCAATTTAAGAGTTACATAAATGAAAAAATAAATAGGGGAATTTGTATGCCCAACTAGAAGCATCTGAAGTTTAGCCTAATGACAGAGCCTTAGAATTCTAGAAACTGCAGAAAGGCTGTCAGCACATGTGTTTCTGCAGTAACTTCATTTGGAAGGGGGACATTTAGGAATAAGTGAATTGACACAGTAAATTGCCATTATTCAGAACGACTGGATATCCCAGAGATCTATGCAGACTTTAGAAGAATACAGAAGGTATTGTTAGCTTTATCAATATGGGAGAAAAGAAAGAATGAATTTTTCAATTCCAAAGCTAACATATGCCCATCAGTCAAAATTGAGCTGAAACAAGCAGACACTGCATCTCCTATCCACTTTTAGAAATCTGACTTATTTTGCAACCAAGTGTTCTATGCTGGGTCTATGGATGGGCTTTAGGAGTCCTTGAACGCCCAGAAATTTTGTGCGAATATTTTGGATGCACGTGTTTTTAAGGAAGACGTATCATGGCTTTCATTAGCTGCTGAGATGATTATGTAATGTGGAGAAACAAAATAGTAAAAGAAGCAAGGGGATGCCCAAGAGCTAGTCCCCACCTTCAGAAGTTTCTCTTCTTCAAGTGAGTAGGTATCAGATAGCAGAGAATACATATTCTGAGAAAAGAGAGACGGACAGACTGACCTGCATACATCTTATGTCGAGCACCATGCAGCCTCACCTCTTCATTTTCCCAGCCTGATTATTAGGGATGAAGCAGAACAGACCTGACAATTAGCAGACAAAGGTTTTTAGATTTAAGTCTGTTTGAGATAGTATATCATTAGTATTCATTTATGTAGCAGATAATCAATCCTTCCATTTCTATTTTGATGCAAAGTATCTATTGAATTCATTAAGCTATCATCAACTAATGAGCAATCATTGTCATTAAACAGCTGCATCACAGAAATAATAGAGAGAAAAAATCCAAGATCTGTAGTATTTTCATTTTCACCGTAATTAACACCGAGGCTCTTCTGAAGATGCCAGATCCCTGGCCTTTCCAGTAACATGTCACGGAGGCTGACTCCGTCCTGCTTTCTTGCTCCCACAATCTCTCACGCTCCCTCTTCTTTCACCTTTACCCTCTGGGGTGAAAAGGAGTCAACATCTCTTGACTCTCTTCACTTAGCAAAGGGTAAGCCTGCAAAGAGAATCAGCTATAACAGACATTCAGCACAGGACTTAAGGCACTAGCACGGAAGGTGTTTTTGCAAAGTCAGAAGGAGGTGGGAAATCATCATGCCCGAAAGGTCGCCGCATCCGTAACCATGGCAGTCAAATGCTGGCTCGCTAATTGGACCACTTACCTCCCAGAACCATGCCAAAAGTTGCTCATCCACTGTTCTCAGACCTTCAAACAGCTCAACCGGCAGGTGGCTTCAAAGGGAAAGATGATGTTATTAGTGCTAATTGATTTCACATCCCTTACAGTTGCTCACCTACAGGATGCCCTCTGTCCTGATAGGGGAGGAGGGTTTTGTATGTTTGGTTGGTAACAAGAAAGCCCTAAATTAATTAGGGAAAAAAGCCCATGATTTTAGAAGGAAAAGCAGTGTCCAAGGATTCCTTTTCTGCTATTCTGACTTCCTGAATTTCACAGTCTTCTGCTGGGACAGTTTCTTGAATGCCTTTGAGAATTCACCACAGGAAGCCAAGGTCTGTTCCTGACGGAAGCTGGAAACCACAGAGCTCAGCTTCAGCCACCACAGTCTTTGATTATTAAACAAAGCTCTCTGTTTCTTAGGAAATTAAAACGTGTATGCTATGCATGTCTTATAGTTTATATACATTTCTCCCAGAACATGATATTTTAAAATTAACAGCTTAATATGTTATAAAACTCACACTCATCACAATCCTGATTTCTCCCTCTTATGTGACGTAAGTACCCAATTATTTTTTATCCTTCTAATTCTCACATTCATTAACAGCAGTTTTTCCCCTAGCAAGATTCTGCACAAGAGCAAATGAATTTTGTGTATTTGACAAATGTTTCTCTCTGGCATGACTAAGCTCAAAGACAGCATCACAAGTGAACAGCACTGGGAAAGATATTCCAGAGAAAAGTAATGCAGAGATAGTTTCCATATCTAAAACATTTGAAGACACTAAAAACTCATTAGGGATCCAGCAGCCTATCCCATAAAACCATCCAGGCCTAATTCCTTTCTCAGTATCCCATTATGTTGCTTATAAGGTCTCAGACATGGGAGCTGGCTAAAAGTTCATGAGGTTTGAAGCCTTCATCTTAATGACTTGGGACTCAGTTACTGTGCAGAAGCATGTTAAGATAGCTTTGGAAGAACATTTTTTGGTAAATATCTGAAAAGAACTTTACAAAATGTCTATCTCTGGGTAAAGATTGTTTTACCTTTCTTCTACTATTTAATTTTTTTCTGATATTTATTTTTAATTTTTTTTTATTTTTTTAAATTTTATTTTTACTTTATTCTATGTTACAATACTGTATTGGTTTTGCCATACATTGACATGAATCAGCCACAGGTGTACACGAGCTCCCAATCCTGAAACCCCCTCCCACCTCCCACCCCATATCATCTCTCTGGATCATCCCCATGCTCCAGCCCCAAGCATCCTGTATTCTGTATCGAACATAGACTGACGCTTCGTTTCTTACATGATAGTATACATGTTTAAATGCCATTCTCCTACACCGAGGAAACCAGAATTGAAAGAGACACATGTACTATTTAATTTTAAAAAATATTATTTATAACCATAAGTAAAATCTATTTTCATTGTAAGGAGGAAAACCTGTAAGAAATATACAGAGCTCACAACAGCAAAATAATGGAGAACAGGGAAATGAATGACTTAAAATGTTGACCACACAGTACTCTGCCAGTCTAACAGCCTGCAGGGAGCAAAGGCTCTTCAGTCCTGGGCAAACAGGAATGACCACCATCCTTTGTTTCGTCCTCTGTACTGAAAAGGAGGGCTTGTTCCCAGCATGTGGCTTTTTTTTTTTTTTTTTTTTTTTTGAGATTTGCAGCTTGGCAACCAATCTGCTCAACGAATTGTTCCTTTGCATTTCTTTTTTAAAATTAATGTATAGTTGATTACATCATTACAATATTTACAATATTGTTAGTTTCAGGTATACAGGAAAGTGATTCAGATATATATAATATAGATAACACACACACACACACATATATATATAAGCTTAAAATTATTTTCCATTATAGGTTGTTACAAATATTTAGTATAGTTATCTGTGCTATACAGTAGGTCCTTGTTTATCTATTTTATATAGAGTAGTGTGTATGTGTTAATCCCGAAGTCTTAATTTATATCTCCTCCCTCCCTTTCCTCTGGTAACCATGAATTTGTTTTCCATGTCTGTGAGTCTCTTTCTATTTTGTGAATGAGATCCTTTGTGTCATTTTTCTTTTTTAGAGTCCACATATAAGCAATATCATTCCAACTGTGCTAAATGACACATTCAGCTACCTGGACAGAGTTCCACTTGTTCAGTTACTAAATCCTGTCTGACTCTGTGACCTCCTGCACTGTAGCACACCAGGCTTCCCTGTCCTTCACCATCTCCTGGAGCTTGCTCAAACTCATGTCCATTGAGTCAGTGATGCCATCCAACCATCTCATCCTCTGTCGTCCCCTTCTCCTCCTGTCTTCAGTCTTTCCCAGCATCAGGGTCTTTTCCAAGGAGTCAGCTCTTTGCATCAATTGGCCAAAGTACTGAAGCTTTACCTCAGCATGAGTCCTTCCAATAACATTCAAGGTTGATTTCCTTTAGGAGTCACTAGTTTGATCTCCTTGTTGATCAAGGGACTCTCAAGAGTCTTGTCCAGCACCACAATTCGAAAGCATCAGTTCTTCAGCTGTCAGGTCCAACACTCATATCCATTCATGGATGTATGTGACTACTGGAAAAATAATAGCTTTGGCTATACGCACGTTTGTTGGCAGAATGATGTCTCTGCTTTTAAGTACAACATTTACGTTTGTCATAGCTTTTCTTCTAAGGAGCAAGGGTCTTTTAATTTGTGACTGAAGTCACAGTCCTCAGTGATTTTAGAGCCCAAAAAAATGAAATCTGTTACAGTTTACACTTTTTCCCTGTATACTTGTTGTGAAGTCATGGAACCAGATGCCATGATCTTCGTTTTTTATATTGAGTTTAAAGCCATCTTTTTCACTCCCCTTTCTCCCTCATCAAAAGGCTCTTTAGTTCTTCTTTTCTTTCTGCCATTAGAGTGGTATCATCTACATATCTGAGGTTGTTCATATTTCTCCTGGCAATCTTGATTCCAGGTTGTAATTCATGCAGTCTGATATGTCACATGATGTATTCTACACAGAATTTAAATAAGTGGGGTGACAATATACGTACTCTTTTGACATACTCTTTTCCCAATTTTGAACCAGTCTTTTGGTCTATGTCCAGTTCTAACTGTTACTTCTTTATCCACAAACAGGTTTTTCAGGAGACAAGTAAGGTGGTCTGGTATTCCCATCTCTTTCAGAATTTTCCAGTTTGTTGTGATCCACATAGTTAGAGGCTTTCTTGTAGCCAATGAAGAAGAAGTAGATTTTTTTTCTGGAATTGCCTTGCTTGCTTGTTTTATGATACAACAGATGTTAGCAGTTTGATCTCTGGTTTCTCTGCCTTTTCTACAACCAGCTTGTACATCTGGAAGTTCTCAGTTTACGTACTGTTGAAGGCTAGCTTGAAGGATTTGAAGCATCCCTTGCTAGCATGTGAGAGAGGCTTTCTTGTGCCAATGAAGAAGAAGTAGATTTTTTTTCTGGAATTGCCTTGCTTGCTTGTTTTATGATACAACAGATGTTAGCAGTTTGATCTCTGGTTTCTCTGCCTTTTCTACAACCAGCTTGTACATCTGGAAGTTCTCAGTTTACGTACTGTTGAAGGCTAGCTTGAAGGATTTGAAGCATCCCTTGCTAGCATGTGAGGTGAGCACAATTGTGCAGTAGTTTGAATATTCTTTGGGACTGGAAGGAAAACTGACCTTTTCCTATAAGTGGCCACTGCTGAGTCTTCCAAATTTGCTGGCATGTTGAGTGCAGCACTTTAACAGCATCATCTTTCAGGATTTTAAATAGCTCAGCTGGAATTCCATCACTTCCACCAGCTTTATTCCTGTGCTTCCTAAGGCCCACTTGACTTCACACTGCAGGATGTGTGGCTTCACCTCTTCTGTAAAATGTTTTGCCCACTGAAATGAACAGATGTGTAATGATCAAGACACTTCTAGGTAAAGCAGCAGAGTAGGCACCAGCCTAATTCTCACTCTTTCAGATAATCATTGAAATAATAGCATAAAAGAGAGAGAAAACACTTCTAGATGCTAGAAGTCAGAAAGGTGAGACAGGAGCCCACGGTAGCACTATTCACAAGAGCCAAGACATGGCAACAGCCTCAGTGTCATTGACAGAGGAGAGGATAAAGAAGATGCGGTGCACACATACAGTGGAATATTATTAACACTCAGTCGTGCAAAGAACAAAGTAATGCCATTTGCAACAACATGGATGAACCTAGATGTTATGATACCAAGTGAAGTAAGTCAGACTGACAAAGACAAATATATGATCACTCATATGTAAAACCTAATATTTTAAATGATATAAATGAACTTATTTATAAAACAGAAACAGTCTCACAGATTTTAGAAACAAAGGGGAAACCTTGGAAGGAGTGATAAATTAAGAGCTTAAGATTTACATACACACACTGCTGCTGCTAAGTCACTTCAGTCGTGTCCGACTCTGTGTGACCCCATAGATGGCAGCCCACCAGACTCCCCTGTCCCGGGATTCTCCAGGCAAGAACACTGGAGTGGGCTGCCATTTCCTTCTCCAATGCATGAAAGTGAAAGTGAAGTCGCTCAGTCATGTCTGACTCCTAGCGACCACATGGACTTCAGCCTACCAGGCCCCTCTGTCCATGAGACTTTCCAGGCAAGAGTACTGGAGTGGGGTGCCATTGCCTTCTCCAATACATACATTACTATATATAAAACATATAAACAAGGACTCTATTCAATATTTTGTAATAACCCATATGAGAAAAGAACCTGAAAAAGAATGAATAAATGTATATGTATGAATCATATGCTATACACCTGGAACTAATACAATATTATAAATCAGCTATATTCCAATAAAGATTTTGAAAAATAAGTATATATATAAATTTTGATGCTTACTGTGCAGATGAGGCAGAGTCAAAGAAAGGAGAAAACAGCTCTTTAGGAAGGAAGAAAGAGAGGCCAGAGCCGGAAGGGAGGGTCTGGACAGCGTACCTGGACCCAAGAGCACCTCCAAGAGTGATCGACCTGGGCTGCAGGGGAGTTGCCCACAAGACATTCTGACAGATGTATCTAGAAATGGCTATGTCCATACCACACTGCTGTGCCACACCAGAGCCACAAAGATGCCACACAGAAATGAAGATTCTGAACTGAAAATTAAATATACCATAAATTTAAACATTTTCCTATCAATAAAGAAGCTGGATAAAAACTGAGTCCTTGTTTGAAGGGCATAGACTTTTTTCTTTAAAAATATAATCTAGACTTGTCCTTAAAAGCTATGAGATTCTTCCCTGGTGATCCAGTGGTTAAGACTGTGTGCTTCCAATGCAGGGGACACAAGCTTGATCCCTGGTTGGATAACTAAGATCCCACATGCCTTGTGGCATGGTTAAATAAGAAAAAATAAAATAAAATTAGAATAAAAATAGAGAAAGAAATGTTTTTAAAAGTCTTTGAAATAAGGGCCAAAATGGAGAAATTGATACAGGGATCTCTGTAAAGTTTCTTTAAGAGAAACACAAGGAAATGACACAAATTCTGAATCCTATAATCCATATCCTTTAAGGCCCTGTGATGTACAGGAAACCATACAGACAGTCATGCAGATGAAGCTATCCCAGGTCAGAAAAGGCCAGCAGAAATGAGAAGACATGGTTGCTGAAATTCAAAATGAAACAAGGGCAGGGACTGTTCAATTCGATATTCAAAAGCTGAATAAGCAAGTATAACATGAGTGTACGAAATTATCCTAAACCTTGGGATAAGGACCTAAAAGTATCCATGCATACATAAACAGGAAAAACAGAGGCAAAAAATCCATCCTCAATATAAAGGAAAAGGTAAAAAAAGAAACAATTAAAACAATAATCAAGGAATTAAGTGCCACTCTCCTGACCCAAAGCCTTTAGGGGCTTCCTTTCTTTTCTAAAGGAAATCCACAGCCCTGGCCCAGCCCACAGGCCACCCTTAGGAGATTTCTGGTTCCTCGGGGACCACCTCCCTCCCTCCGCACATCTGTGGTGGCACTTCCCCTCTTGAGGCTCACCCCCTACCTCCCGGGCTCAGCACATCTGTGCCCTGACCAGTGACCTCACTTCCTCCTGGCTCCCTCAGAGCCTTAGCCCTTGCTCATGGACATCCAGCTGCCAGGCTCAGCTCCGAGTCTCCAGATAGCACTGCTCTCAGAGAACTTACAATGGATTAGAGTGATTGCTTATCTCCCGTCTCTTCTCAATCACCCAGGAGGGCAGGCAGGTCTTCTGGTTTATTCACCCATGCACTTTTCCTAATCAGACACAGTTTTGCACCCAGATGGACCTCAGGCAACTTCTGGAAATATTTTTGGTGAACACCACTTGGGGAGAGAAGGGATGTTACTGACATCCACTTGGTGGAGGACAGAAAAGCTGCCAAACAGCCTAAAATCCACACGACAGCTCCTACCCACAAAGAATCGTCCAGTCTTAAGTGTTCACAGTACTGAGGTTACAAACCCTGGCCTAGGGTATCTCCAGTCCCTAGAATGTAACAGGCACACAGTAAATACGTTTGAACTAATGGATGGATGGAATGTTGAATGGATGGGTAGGTGGATGGATGGATGGATGGATGGATGGATGGATATGTGGAAGAGTGAATTGAAGCTAATTTTGCTAAGGTGAATATGATCTGATGTTGGGGGCAGGTGTGAGGAATTCTGCCCCTGGCAAAGGTCATGAAGAAGGGGGCTTCGGCATATGCAAAGGCGTGATGAAGCCTCAGGAAAATCACCTGCTCCTGAGCATCTAACCCCAAAACCAGAGTCTGTCCTGTACTCTCACCTACGGGGGGTTCTCCCCCATAACTGTTTCCCTCTGAGAAGGAGTAAACGTGCAGCTCCAAGGCAGTAAAAATTCCTGGGTGTGACTAGAGTGTTTCAACTTACGGGACTCCTCTGAAGGTTATCTAGCCTGCCTGTATAGGTTCCTCCGGCCACAACGGCCCTCCAACCATGAGAGGCATGAGATGTTTTTGACTTACTAAAGGCAAATTCTTGTGGAAAGTTAGAAATTATTAAGTATAGTGGGTTGGTTGGGAATTATATTGATAAAGGGTTTCTTCATTTGTTGTGTCAATAATTGCTGCTAATTCCCTGCCCTAGGTGGGACAAGGGCGTCTCAGGTTAAACCTCTCTGCGGACACATGAT